>HE670558.1:76174-163380 GCA_000313835.2 Heliconius melpomene melpomene | reverse complement strand
GGTTCTGATATTGAATAGTGGTCATGTGTGAAACATAACACGTCCTGCAAACTGATGTCAACGGCACCTTGAACCTCTTCACAAATTTAATTCACAATAAGTAACAACACTTGTATGCGCCCGCGCACAATACCTATTCAGATTTATTGAGGAGCGCTGAATCGGTAATCGGCTATGCGCGCGGTCGCTCACCCTACATTATAAATGCTTTATAAGGACACCTCAAAGAAGACAAGTGATTTTAAAAATATTTTTTGTTTTCACTATATATGTTACGAAAAAAATCCATAAGCGGGCATGAAATGGACGAACCTTTAATAAATATACCAACGTACGTAAAATTATTACCTGCATCATCGTTTATAACCTATTAAGGTTCATATTTTAAAGAAATACTTGTTTATTGTACGAGTATATAGATATTGAGAATAGTATCAACAGCTTCACAGTTCTTCAAGCATTTTAGGAAAATGAAATAAAATGAAAAACAAAGTAAATGCAGAACTTTAATAAAAATTTAATAATATCATATAGATATCACATTTAATTTGATGTGTTGAGATTGTCATTCTCTTATTGATTTTGTATATGGTGGAATTCATCAATTATTTGCTTAATTAGTTTAATGACTTGACGTAACAATTTTATTATTTTCTTTATATTTATGCCTAAATCTATGTTTGTATTTTCGTTGATAACTGTTGCGAGACCTTTGAAAACGATATTATCTCCTTCCTTTTGAATGCTTAAACCAGTTTTATCGTAATTGTTAGCGGAAAACAAGTAATTCAAAACATTTTCAATTTCTTTCAAATAATCTTTTAGAAAAGAACCTGAAATATATTGACATACACAATTTTAAAAGAACATTATATATTGGAAATAGATAATAAGAATAATTTTATCAATTTAACAGTATAAGACTACATGACAATAAACATTAAGGCCTTACCACTTTCATTATCCAAGAAAAGTTTATCTTTGGACCCACTTATGGGCAGATCATTATTTTGGCTGACCACCTTGATCTGTGAAGCTCCTAGCTCCCTCACAACTAGAGCCTCCACTACGAACAAAACAACAACTACTTTATACAACATTGTGAAGTATTGACAGAAAACAAATAACTGCAACCTTTTATATCTATTATTGGAATTTAGAAACGATAATAATTTATTGTGCTATGAGAAATATGTACTAAAACTTATTTTATTATTAATATTTTTATTTTCATAATATATAAGCATGCCAGAATACCTACAATTTTTATTTATCTAAGCATTTTTTAAATACCTGAGATAAAAAATTGTGTTATAAACGACCGCGCGTTTTAAATATTGTTTTTAATAGTAGATACTTTTAGTATTATTTACCTCAGGATATATTTATTTTTCTTTCAGAAAGTAATTTTTTTTAGCTTCTCACTGCGTTCTGCATATATCAGGGTAGACAGAGAGAAACTAGTGTTAAAAAACTCCGTTTCCTGCTTAATTTGAGTGGCGTAAATCTACGTCGTGCTTAGTGACTGAGTGAGGAAATGTAAATAAATCAATCCTCCGAGTGGGCATAGAACATATCTATTAAATAATATACTAGTGGACCCGGACGCGGCTACGCCTGCTTCAACTATAAGAATATTTATTAAATATATTCATGAAATTATTTTCAATTCTCAATAGAATTAGTAAGAAAATATAAGCTCAAATAATCAAAAAGAATAATAAGTAGATACACATTATTAGAAAAAATTATCTGAGTTATTGAAATGAACTAACAAAAGGATTAAAAGTAACTAAAGGATAGGTATTCTTAATATTAGAAAAAGTACCTAAAGTTTTCCGTACGTGCGTACATAGATATCGACTTTACGAAATAACTAAACATTTCTCTCTATTAAGTAGGATAATTTTAGTGGGCAATATCAAATAAAATAAGAAGAGAATTAAAGTGTATTTTAAATTAATTATAAACAAGAAATAAAGTTCGAAAATGTATGAAAATTTATAAAACCGTCAACGTCATCTGCCCGTTCGCGTCGGTCATACTGTGCCGCCCGCTAGGTGGCTAGGTCATTTGGAATCAGTGACATCTCCTTAATTATTTATTGTATATCCTTAATTATTGTTATACAGTAAACTATAATTTCAATCTAGATAAAATGCTAAAAGTGACTATTATATTTAGTTTCATAAGGATGAATATCAAAATGTCGCGGTAGCGGTCGCGTAGCAACGACGGTTGTTATTAACATGGCAGAATAAATTGCATGTCAAATTAGAAAGTACTTTAAAATATATTAGTATATATGTGTAATGTAATGTTATATAGCCTATAGCACTTCTGAAGAATGCAGCTTTCATACAAAACAAAAACATAGTAAATCGGACCAGTAGATCCCGAGATCTTAGCGTTCAAACAAACAAACAAACAAACTCTTCCGCTTTATTATATTAGTATAGATAGACTTAATCTTTACCTATGTACATATGTATAAGACAAAGAGCTTTCGAGTGAAGTAAATTGAAATAGTCTTTTGTCGTCATCGCTTATAATATTTTTTGTACCGTTTTTGTTTTTATTTCAGTTCGGAGTCGAAGCTTAGCTTCATATTTTTCTTTTGTTCTTTGCTACTTTATGATAAAAATCGAGTCGAATAGTGCGAATTTATATATCTTTATATTGTTATTTATCGAGAAAAATAGTAAGATTTACTTAAAATTTAATATGTATTATTCAGTGGAATTACAAGCGCTTGCAAATCATCAATATAAAAAATTGTCAGTATTGTCAGTCCCACACAAAGCTACCTTCAACTGAGAATGCGTAGTTCTGCTAAGAACAGTTCTTCCTGTTGTCTAACTTACTTAACTTCCTGTTTTCCTTTACCAAGGTAGAATAAATTTATATTTGAATAGGCATATATAATATTTTCTTAAGGAATATTGGAGATAAACAAATATATCTTTGCTTCATGCTGTATCTTGAACACAGCAGGGTAGGCAGAGGCTACCTAGTGTTAAGACACTCTGTTCTCCATTTTTTGCCGATTTCTGAAGGCATTGGAGCGTGTTGAGTTGCGGTACTACTCATCGCTGCGCTTTGGCGACACCAGAGCTAAGAACTGAAAATATTAAATATTTCATTTTCTCGAGTGGAAATCGAACCGACAACCTGTCGCGTTTACAATGCCAGTTTGTGCACCTGCGACACGACTGTCTGGAAAACAAAAATATCTTAATAATTATAAGAAACTGTTTAGTATTCTATGTGACGTAGCATTCACGACAAAACAAATCGCAAGCGGATGCGTTTGTAGCACACTGCACCACCACCACGGATATGCGAGACGAGGACATCCGACAAAGTTATGATTCTAGTTTTAATTGTTTCTGAAATAACTTACGGGTACCCTGGTAGCTACCAGCGCCTACTCGTATAATAGTTGTTGATGTTAAACTTTTGCATAGGTAGCTACTATAGCACTGCAAAGATATAGTATATAGGTACTTACTATATACAGGTAGTATTATTTAGTTTCGACTCAACACGCAATGTCTCCAGAATTCAATGAAAAGAGTGTCTTACTACACATTACACTAGATTCCCAGGTTCCCTCTGCCTACCTTGCTAAGTACAGGATACAATGTGAAGCTAAAAAACATTAATTAGTTTAATCATAGATATGTGTTTAAATTGTCTCTATCTATATATAATTAATGTTTATAAAATATATAAGCTTAGCTAAAAAGGTTGTATATAAATCAATATTAGATGCTGTTGTTACGTAAACCGTCAATAGGATTGAAACAAAAAATACTAAAGGATTCTTGTTGGTTTTCCTTACTTTCTCCAAAACTGTGCAGTTTGAATTTTATAGAGTTTATCTCAGTTAGACAAAATTGTTAACAATTACGTAATATTTTTATATCTTAAGTATTTATGAAAAAAATCAAGTACGTTATTACATTTTTTTCTAGAAATATAAATTAAAAAGAATATTTTACGAATTCGTGATAGAATAAGCTTATAAAGTATTTACTCAAGAGTTAGGTAAGTCTAGAATGAATTTATTGCTAGAATAAGTTTAATTTAACTCATAGAAAATATACCAAAAATTATATATTTTTACGTACCTTTACAACAAAAACCTAAATTAGAACACATCATATTTAGAATCAAACAAAGGTTCCCCCAGACACATCAAATAGGTGAGCTTTACTTAGTTACCCATTTAAGCCGTACCAATAGAACAAGGAGATTAGAGATAGTGTACGGTTAATTAAGCCCAGGGATATAGGGCCCCATTATCGGAATAGTAAATACCTCTGGTCGCAATGCAGGGACAGTTTGTTGGAGCTGACGTCCGCTGAATTACTAATCAAGTGAAGCAGAGATTACACGTCACTTATTTAATGTCTTCATGTACTATGCGAATGTATGTTATATATACTCGTATTATATTATAGAAAACAATTTGAGCTTTAGCTCTATCCCGCATATAGCAGGCAAGGTTGAGGGAACTTAGTGTTAACACACTCCGTTCCTCACCAAAAAGGTGAAAAACTGGTGAAATTAAACCGAACTACTCCATTCTTTACTTCCTGCCTAAACTCAAAGTCTAATTATTTATATAACGTCTGACCAGTTCGATTTTTATACATTTTAACTTAACTACCTTAAAACCTTCTAATGGGTATAACAACATACAAAGGAAAGTATTTATAGAATAACAAATGCTGTCTCAGAACTAAAAAGAAACTTTAGTAAATAAAATTATATAAAAGTTCTAAATAATTAAGAATGAAAGAAATTACTAAGTCCGATAACAATAATATAAAACGTGAGAAGAAAATAAGAAGAAGTTATTTTCTTTGTTCATACTGTATTATAAAATTGTTTTATAGATTTCCACTTTAGTTTTGTTTCAGTGGATTGACAAGATCGCATTTCTCAGCTACTGTTGTGACCCTTAGAAGTATTTTCGCTAGATGAAATCATTTTGACATAAAATGACAACAAAAATTGCCTCCGCTAAATTGCTCCAGGCTTCGACACTCGCTTCGAGATAGCTTTTAATGTTATTTTCTACTGGGTTCCAATTTAGTTTCCATCGACCTATTAGAAAATTATTTAAGTTTTAAGTAATAACTTCTGGTTTATGATTGAAATGTTTTAGTTTATTTTGTATTTTATAATTGTACATACATTTTTTATATCACATACGTTTTTTATCGAAACAGGATGTATTCCTTAAGCTGACAATTAACGAGTCTAGTTTTAAAACACTGCTTCGGACTTTCTCCTCAGTTCTGGAGGCATTGCATGTGACGGAACTCAACGCCGCAGTGTACCATCCCACCAGAACGAAGAAATAAAATTATTAAAGATTTTATTTCTTTGAATGGAAATGGAAGTCTTAATGGGAACACCTTCCTACCCTGCTAGGTGCGGGATAGCGCGTGAGACAAAAAAACATTATACAATACAACTGTACACATACTATCAGAGCTTCTTAGGAAACAGGAAACACGTAAAACAAATAACTTTGAATGACAAAATCCTATAATCTTATAACCTTCGAGGGACAGACGTACAAAGTACGCTGTCTAAATGAAACACTAATACGTCTTAATATACCACGTAACATGTTTGTTTGAAGTTTCTTGTTGCAAATAAAGCCTTATTCAAATAATTCTTAATTTCAAATTAATGTTAGACACTAGAATATACATAGTATACAGCTAAAAGATTTTTTTATTATATTCTGTATAGTGAAATTCAATAGCGAACTTTGTGCAATGAGACCAGAACTTTGTCTAATGGCAAATACCTATGTTATTATTATATTTTTCCCTAGTAGCATTCGAGTATCTAGAGATATTTTCATGTCCTGAATTTACCTTTTGAACAGATATTGTTAACGTTGTTGTTTTCTGAGGTGGGCATGGACCACCCTCTTCCTACGCTCATGCCGAGTAGGATTCACAAGTCATACTTGATAGCTGCACCACAAGGACAAGTACAAAGAGTATAAAGTCTCAACTCAACTATTGAAAGATTGTTCAAGTATACTATTCAGATCCATGTAATAGTTTGGCTCGATCGTATGCGCTTGTATTTTAATCAACTTCAAAGAAGTTAGCGGCACAGCTCAGGGTAGCGGTACTTGAACAGATTTTAACCTTTTTATTTCAAAGGAACTCCGTAACGAACTATGCACGCCTGAATCCAGAATGAGTTTGGATTTTTCTCTTTGTGCTTCCAATTCTATTTTTATTCATTTTGTATCCTATTGTAGGTAATGAATAAGTAAGTAATGGTCCTGATGTTATCTTCCATACCAATTAGCTCGCTCTGTTTTGTTTTGGTAATATTCTGTGCAACGTCGAAACTGGAATGTAAATGTTGGATGAAATTGTCCCCAAGATGGTAGCTGAAGTGTCGAGAAATTGTATTACCGGGTCGTCCTCGCAAGGCGCTGGCGAGGAGTGCATTCGTTACGTACGTAACTGCCGGCTTTGAAGCGCACTTTAACGTCGCGTGTTGTGGTATTTCACGCTGTCCCGAATTTATATAAAATTAAAAAAAAATTAAATTTAAATTATTTGATAAAAAATAAGAAAATTATAATTTTGAAAGACATTTCGATATTATTCTTAAACCTTTACAGTAATGCAACATGCATCTATATAAAGATTAGACTGCAACTTTTTTGACGCTGTTCCCAAAGTCAACTGCATTTTCAACTACAACCCTAATTCAAACTGTTAAATTTACTCTGAAAATAATTAACGGCATTTCATACACACCGCATTTCAGATTTTCACACGTAATGATTTAAACAATGAACCCCGACTTTGTATTAAAAACGTGATTTAAATTGGGCGGAAAATTATGAAGGTCACTACGAGCTTTTAAGTCTTTAGCTCGTATTAAAACTGATTTCAATTTCAACTATTGTAAATTTAACTTTTTTTATTAGGTACTTATGTATTACCTATTAATTATTGAAACAAAAACCTAACCAATAAAAATATAAAATTTACCGTTTTAACATACCGCTCTTTTAGTTTGTTTTGTTAAAAAACGGTCATATGCGAGTCAGACTCGCTCGCTCGGTACAAATTTCAGGTTAAGATCTATGCACAGTTCAACTTATAAAAGTTTACAAATTTAAGTTTGCGGACGTATGCAGTCAATTTGCATAAAATAAACTACAAATGTAATTTTTTATTATTTTTTATCTGTAATTTCCATTTTTCAGTTTTTTCCTTTATTTGTTAATACTGTTTGTATTTTTCTCGGCTCCGAGGGATCGTACACCTGAATATTTGATATTAATTTCAGCATGATACCTCCTTGCAATCTCGGTATAAATAAGATTCTATAAGAGTATAGTTATTTTTTTCTTCAGGTACGGAACCCTCGCTAAGAGCTTTACTTGAAAACCTGCTTTAACTTTTACCATATCATGTCACATTGCCTTATTATATAATTTTAATTTCTATCTTCTACTAAGAGTTAATTTCTCAATATGAAACAGGATATCTGATCCCGCGAAACTTAATTTACATACGGGTATAATAGGCGCGGCTTAACACGAGGATTAACTACGAACACGGTACACACCAGTACTTTGAGTATTAACTTGGCTATTAGATCACAACGTTTCTATGAAATAATTTAGATTCGCAACACAGTTTACTATTTCCCGAGAGATTTTCGGTACCTACGTTGTTATAAAAGCAGATTTTTATTACCCACCGGCTCACGTCTTATGGTAAATGAAGGTAAATGTATGAAAAATTCAACAACTCGCTGTGTATATGCTCAGAATTTACCCATTTACTAATTCCTTCTCGAGCCGAAAACTTATTTTCATCACAAGTATACGAGCTGGCGTTATGAAAATTTTAGTACGGTTTATTCTTTGCTACATTATAATAATATTATTCTTTTAGACGTAGTACAGCTCTTATTTGCATACTTTTTTCTTTATATTTAGGGCGGGCAGGTACCTACATAGTCTGTTGTTTCTTTGTATATTGTTCATAATAATATCTAAAAGAGATTTAGGTCATAATTTGGAGGTTTATTTTTATATATTATTTTATTAGGTGGGCAATTTGAGTTTAATATATTATTTCTCATTAAAATCTTTTACACAGCGTTTAGTTTCGCTACTCAGCTCGCAATGCTTTCATAATTCTGCTGAAACTGGGAACGCAGTGTCTTAAATCTAGGCTCCCTCTGCATATAGGAGGGTATCCTATATGTATATAATACAAAATACTTGCAATAGACTCCCGCACTTATAATATCCATAGCGTTATAACAACCTTACTGAAGGGTAGATGAAAGGGAAGATTCCGTGAGCTTACGTACGAACAACGCGTCATACGATATAGCAATCTCTGGTGGTATACTCAAATTTATTACGCGGGTTACTATAAAGGGCTACGCAGTCGGCACCCCGGTTATTCCGAGGGTGTACATTTTGCTTACAAATTGCTCGACGGCGCGTGCGAATCACTTCAAGATAAACCAGCTAATATCACAATACCTTTGTAAGTTATTTAATGTTATCTAATATTCTTTGTTCGCAGAGAGTCGCACCTGCACGTCGTCGGAGTTCAGATGTAAGACGGGGCGATGTGTGCCGATGTCTTGGAGATGTGATAATGAAAAGGATTGCTCTGATGGATCTGATGAAGATCCTGGCACTTGCAGTGAGTATCATATTATACAATTATTTACAGAACTTTGTGTAATACAAGAATGCAATATAAGGAGATCATCTATCTTGAATGTCAAAGAAAAATAATATTAAAAAACAATATTTATAAATGAAAGCTTAGACGTTGACGTTATTTGCAACCTTTTAATATGAATACATTGAATACAAATAATTTTCTATTTCCTTACGTATCTCAAACCAATTACACAAGCAACAGAGAACAGTCTCTTTATAAAAATATTTTATATACAAATCTGTTACTTTTGGGTCTGTCATGTTAAATAACATTGTTGTATCTATTGTACAAAAACATATAGAGAACAATGAAAAAACGTATAGCAAATGACAAAGGCAGAATCCGAACGCCACTTTTCTAGTTTTAAATTGTACCTTGTTCTGGTTTTATTTGTGTACTTTTATATATTTCGAAATTATTTTTGTAGATTACATTTCATTTTTAAATTACAATAGAGAATTTGCGTAGTTATGAAGTATTGCACCAAGTATTCCTGATAAGACGTACAGAATCTTCTTCGTATTATTTCCCAAAAATAATTATCTAGCGATTTATGGAGAAAGTTTTAAGGTAGCACGTTGTCCTTAGCGGGGCTTCGGACGTGGATTAAAATCTTAATTACGCTTCGGAAGTTTCCTGGATTAATATTATAATCTTTGCCCTTTCTTGCTCTACCTTCTTTCCGCTGCGAATTGAGAATTAGAATTCAATTTGATTACATCGATTTTGCGGACTCGTATTGTAAGAAAGAAAAATAATTTCTATTTGCGATTTGTTCTTTCTTTGTTTAGATTTCTACATTTTGTTGGCGATATCTTTTCACATAGTACCAAACTAAAATAAACATACTACTGTGATAAAAAAGGGTACTTTCGACGATAAATCAAGTGACTGAAAAAAACTATTTAAATAATAAACCGACTTAAAACAAGGCAATTCCATTATTAAATAGCGCGAGCGCCAATTATTCCGGCGACGGCGCGTCAATTAATATTGACACACTGTAATCTGGATTACTCAACATCAAACAATAACAATATACATACATACACACATACATATATGGATATATAGTGAACGTAAAGGATTTAAGCTTTTATTCCAGTACGTCGCAGCGACCGCTGCCACAACTTTGTACATTTAGCTCCGTTGTAAACCCGACATAATAGAAAATCCCTTTATATGTGCCTCGACGTGGACGCGTAGTGTTTTGTAGTCTTATGCAATAAACTTAAATATAAATCTGAAACATTTGATACACCGTTAAGGAAAGCTATCTAAAAATATTATCTAGATACAACATAGATAGATAATAATTTCTTTATAATTATAAAGGTATTTCTTTTCATATTTATTATAAAGGTATTTCTTTTCATATATATTATTATACTATACTTACATAATTTAAAGATTTTGATCTTTTCGTATGTGAAATTAGAGTAGAACCATTTAGTTGAAACATTAACTTTAGATAGCACAGCAATATATTTGTTCAAATAGAGACTTTAGTTTAACGTTGATGTTAAGCGCCTTAGTTTGTTTAATTTAGAGGATGTGATGTGAAGCAACATTACGCCCGAAATAACTACTAGTTAGCATCATTAATTGTGTTATAAGTCTTCTTAATTACGTAAGCATATTATTATATGTTCTTTTTGTTAATTCCACGAATTTAAATGTTTTAAAATGGATATAAAGTTAAAAAAACGTAGATTCATGTTTTAGTTTTTAATAATTAGTAAGATAATGTTGCCATATATTGTTATTGTTTTTAAATCGCAGTTCTTGTCGAATTCCATTGCTTGATAAGCACTATACACAAAATAACATATATGTACATTCTTCAATCGATTAATATAATTTCTGAAGCTATTTACATAGTCATTATGACATTGAAACCATAAAGACCCAATTTAACCAAAAAATATCCAAATTATCCAAAAATTACAAATCCCTTTCAAATGCAGCAAATCAACGAGAATGTCCCGAACACAATTTTGTATGTGCTACCGGAGATTGCATACCAGGATCTTGGCACTGTGATGATACTCCTGACTGCCCGGACGGTTCTGATGAACATCACTGCGGTAAGATATAAAGACTGGTCGGGACTCGGCATGGCATCAAGGAGGAAGCTTTTATTATAGCCATCGCCATAAAAAATCCTTTTTAGCACAGCATGTACGGCGAATTCATGTCATCATTAATTGGGTCACGTCCTTAGGATTGTATTATATTGTAATCTGATAATATTGTTGGACTTAGTTCGTCTTTGTCCTAACTTTTGTAAGTTTTCCATAAGTTAAGGTATAGCTAGATATGTATCACAATAAAATCATATTTCTATAAACTTATTTCTTAAAGATAATTAGGTATACCAAACTTCGTATAAAATAGAGAATGAGTTTATTAAAACCTACACAAACAGTAAAACGGAAGTTAAATTAAAAATTGAGGGCTCGTAAAATTCACTTTAAGACCCTGAACATTTACTTCGCCCACTACGAAGTTTTTGAAATATTTTTTGGCGTAGAATGAAATGAATGGTGAAATTTAATTAAGGCGAGGTTACTTTATGACTTGTCTCTGAAATGATCTTTGTAATTACAATTTACTTTTTATTTAAATACTGTTTACTTTTACTTTACAAAAAAAAAATACTTTTAACAATAAGAAATTTTAATTTACATAATTAGTCAATCGTTGTAGGTGTTTAACTCTGCTTACTTACTTCGCAGACATAGGATCTATAATGAATACGAGTATTTACTGTTCACAATATGCAATCAAGTTGCGGTTGCGAACACATATATCGTACAAAATAACACGCAGTACAAATTCTATGCGTACTTGAAATAGGCTTCTCGTGGAATAATCAATATTAGATATTTCATTGAGTTCCAAACAATGGGCTTGCTATAGCAAGGCTATATAGTTATTATTTCTCATTGGAATGCTCCATGAAGTGATCATGCATGGCTTGAATTGACAGAAGTGGAAGCGTGCGGCCCTGAAGAGTTCACCTGCCGAGGGAAGAAAGGGGAGTGCGTTCCCCTCACGTGGATGTGCGACGACAATTTCGACTGTTCCGACGGGTCCGATGAGAAAGCATGCAGTAAGGGTACATTCATATATACTAACAAATATTCATTTTGTGCATCATTTAAAGTAACTTAATTATAAGTATTTTTTACATTATTGCATGTATCGCTTAATGTAGGTAACCAATGAATTAAAAATTTCACATCACGTCTAAACTCAGGGTCTCGTGTCAGAGAAAAATAAAATAAAAATGTTTGACGTTCAATATTATATTCAAGGGACAGGGGTGCAAAACCTCCTCCACCGACATATTACACCGTTCGATCAAAACTGTTTACTTTCTCGACTGCGATAAAAATTCTTAAAGATAGCGCTGTATGCACAGACGAAAGAGTAAATTGGTAAAATATGTAGGTACATACATATATACTTTTTACACTATATCTGTAATATAATAAAATAGTAGAAAAATTGAGTCTATATATATTTATATTTTCTATATATATTTTTCTATATATATTTTCTATATATATTTTCTATATATATATTTCTATGTCTATATATATTTTTTTTGACATAAAAATTTGGGGTCATGAAAAAATTGTAATAAATGACGATCACGAATTGATATATTTTTGTACGCAATCAAACGTATAGAAAGAAGGAAGTAAGAAATAAAGAAAAAACTACATTATTAGACAAATATACATAAATCAAAGCAAATCAGCTTCACGCTGTTTCCCACGCAGCAGGATAGGCAAGGGAACCTAGAGTTAAGACACTCCGTTCCCCACCTCCTTTCCGCCGAATTCTGGAGATATTGCGTGTTCAGTGGCGGAATTTAACGCCGCGCGTTGCCTCGACGCGAGAGCAAGGAAATGAAAATATAACCAGTCGAAATAATAAATAAAATGTACCAGTAAATAAACAGAGACTGTATTTTACTTAGTAAATATACTGGAAGTCGAGTAAAAGAGACAACTCTTTTAATTTCCTTTATTAGAAGCCCATATTGTCACATAAGTAACGGACTGTGTTCGAGAGAATTTCCCGGTACATTTCCAACACGACGCTATCTTTTACATATTTTTTTATGTAAAAAGTAAAGACGTCGGAGCGTAATATCAATTTTCCTTCTATTTCTCGCCATACTTATTCACAAAAGTAGTTTTCTACTTCAATTTAAAGTTGTAGTTTTGTAGGATATGCAATATATCTGCCTTTTTATAAAAGAACGTTGACAGCTAACAGTTTGTTTGCCCGAAGGAATTTAATTAAACATTGCATGAAACAAAAGAGATACAAACAACTAAAGTGGTGGTGGTGGTGGTGGTGGTGGTGGCGGCGGTGCGATATGGTCAGAACGCTTAGGATTCATTAATGTAATCCTCGCATTGTGGCTTTTGGTTATTAATATAAAAGGTCACGGGTAGTGCTCGACATCATGATTGCAACCATTTTTTGCGTTTTCTCATTACAGTGCTCCCGGTTAATTCTTATTTTTCTCCTTCATTACTTGGCCACTTAAAGCTCGCCTGAGGAATGTTTTAATAATGTCTGCACCCTTTTAGCCTTTTTCTTTCTTGAATTATTTGTTCTTTAAAAAATAATTGCTTTTAAGATGTTTTTGTGGGTGACTTTGTATAATCTTAACGTCGCTAATTGATTGTAGTTTGTTTATTGATATCATTAAATATTTGTGTTAACATTATAATATTATTTAAAATACGTTGTTATAATTAGTGAAACTAATATAAACTTACATGTTCAGATGAGACGTGTCGATCTGATGAATTCACATGTGGAAACGGGAAGTGTATACAGCACCGGTGGGTTTGTGATGGCGATGATGACTGTGGGGACGGGAGTGATGAAGTGAAGTGTCCAGCACCCACATGCCAGCCACATACTCATTTCTCATGCGCTGATAGCCACTGCGTGACTGCCAGGTGGAGGTGTGATGGAGATATCGACTGTCCTGATGGCAGCGATGAGGCGGTACGTTCCAAATATTTCGTTTTATAAATTTGCAGACTGAACAATTTTCATCAAAGTACCTAAAAAGTTATAAAATAAATTTTGAGACAATTTATAAGTTAAAAACTATAAATGACTTTCAAGTTGGCAATACAGGTGCCTTTAACTACTTTTAGGAGTTGACTAATTATGACTTAATAGAACGATATTACCAATTTGTTTGATATAGTGCCACATTATGTAATACTTTAATGGCAAATTTTAGCGCCGTTAGTGCGGTGTTCCTTGACACCAATATAATTTTATGGTTATTATCCAAGTCCAAATTAGTATCTAACTTAACTAGACCTAAATTAATTTACGCTTTACAAAGTGCAGTTTTACTCTTTAGCACCATTACGCGTTGTTAAAACTTGTCCACGCTGTAATTTAAGCAAGAAATTAATGAGGTAATATTAGACTACTAAAAAGTTTCTTTTAAAAATTGCGACGACGATAATCTTTTGTCGGTACTTCTCAGGTATCATCCTTATAATCTTCTTGATTAAGTCTTAACCCAGTATATTATGTATACTATAGAAAATTATATATTTTGAAATTAATTCAAAGGATTTATAGAATACAATTAATTATTACAGGGCTGCCCATCAGCACCGAAAATGATATCACCGTGTATAGCCACAGAATTTGAATGTCGGGATCGTATGACTTGCGTGCACAGAGCGTGGGTGTGTGATGGGGACCGCGACTGTCCGGATGGTGGCGACGAAGCTCCTGAGATCTGTAGAGGAAATATTACATGCAGATTAGATCAGTTCCAATGCAAGGATCACAGCTGTATCCCTGGGGCCCTCTACTGTAACGGAGAAAAGGATTGTCCTGATGGAAGCGATGAATTCAATTGTAGTAAGTAACCTGTTTTCCTTTTGTGAAATAAAAAAAATATATAAAAGTATTTTTGTATATATATAAGTTTTTATGTATGTATGTAATACATGTTTAATAAAATCAATACCGCGCTTTAAGCTTTTAGAGCGAGGAAATGAAAATAATTAATTCCCCCGAGAGAGAATTGAACCCACAATCGTCGGGTTTACAATCAACTTATAAAAATGCAGTAAATATTAATACATAAACTTATAATCTATTTCACAGCTAGACCCAAGCCCGTGTGCGATAAAAAAACAGAATTCGATTGCGGCGCTGGTATGTGCATACCGTTATCTAAGGTTTGCGACAAGCATCCGGACTGTCCCAACTTCGAAGATGAACCCAGGGACCGGTGTGGGGAGGATGAGTGTGCTGTCAACAACGGGGGCTGTACGCAAAAATGTATCGACACCCCCGTCGGTTACTACTGCGATTGTGAAAATGGATATAAGCTGACTGATAATCGCACTTGTGAAGGTAATTCTTAGATTTACACAGCTTCACGCTGTATCCCGCATGCAAAGGGAGCCTAATGTATAATACCTCGCTCCCTTCTTTCCGCTAAATTCTGGAGCCATTGTGTGTTGAGTAGCGGAACTCAACGCCGTGCTTTGCGTTTGCTTTGAAACCAGAGCGAATAAATGAAAATATTAAATATTTCATTTCCTCGAGTGGAAATCGAACCCACAACTACAAGATGATAGACTACCAGACTTAATAACATTCACAGACTGGACTATACATATAATGTTTCTTAATAACATGCGGCCCTTTAGGGGTAATTTAAAACTTAACTGATAAAATAAATAGCTCGAAATTATGAATCATATAAAATTAATACGCTTATCTCAATATATTATCTAAAAGGGAAGTAGACAAACAATTGCTTGCAAAAAGTGTCTGTATAAGTACCTTATACATACAAATATGTAATA
Organism: Heliconius melpomene melpomene; assembly: GCA_000313835.2. Classification (NCBI taxonomy): domain Eukaryota; kingdom Metazoa; phylum Arthropoda; class Insecta; order Lepidoptera; family Nymphalidae; genus Heliconius; species Heliconius melpomene. The sequence continues at coordinate 147,743 of HE670558.1, read as the reverse complement.
AATAATAAGTGATAACTGTTAATTATAATTTAGCATTGAGTATTTGTATCACTGATACTGAAGTATAAGACGCAATTAATATTAACTGTTAAAATCCATATAATTTTCTATTTTATCTACCGATAAGATTGCCGGATGCCAGTGACAATTTTTGCGTTTCTTATGGCATACGGAACCTATGAAATGGCTAATACATCACTTCCTTTCCCAGTTTACGTATGTTAAAAATTTAATTGGTTAAATCTTAATTAAAACTTAACTTACTTTGCTTCCCCAACATATGAATATGTGTGACATATTCATATGATATTTTTTATTATTATGATTATATTTCTTATGGCTTTTGTCATTTATCCATAGCTATAAAGTTTACAATAAAAGGTGTTTGGTACCGAAATGTAGCCTTATAAAAATACAATCTTGTATTATATTTACTCTATTTCTGAGTGTATTCATACGATTGCCATAGAAATAGATTTATTCCATTTTGAACGACATTTTTCCTTCGAGTTCAGTGAGTACTACGATTCAATATTTGATATCGAGGCAATTTTCGCCCACGTGGAAGGGCGACAATCGCGAATGTTTACATAAGGCTTTAATAAATATATACTTTGGATAATTCTATCTGGTTTGGACGCTGAAACTTAAAAGTTTATAAGTTGGAGAATATCCTTTTTTTATTCTTTAGCCTCACCAAAAAAACTAAATCAAAATAATTCATTCCTCCGATTGGTAGTCGAACCTAGTTGTAACACGTTTACACTCAGACATTTTTATGCAATGTATAAGACATTGCATAAAAATGTCTCATAATAAACACCCCTTTACGTCGTCTAAAAACTCTATCATACATTTTTTTACAAAAATATCTCCCTAAAAATAATCTGTTTAACTAAATTAATTCATTGAAAATGAACAGAAATGAAAAAAGATCTGTATATCAATGTACCATCGTAGCTTTATTCTTTAAATGTTTCCTATAAAAAATATTAAAACTAAAATAGTGTTATCCCAAAATTTCCGCACATATTTGCTTTGCTGGCTATCAGTATTGCTGGACAGCCAAGGGCAACGTGATGCGGTATGGCGGGTATTAGCGTCAATGTCGCTAATCCACTTGACAAAGCGGACAATATTAAATACCGTTGTGTTGACACTGCATACATTGAGCTACGAGTAAATGATGTCGCTTCACTATTTAGGAAATAACAATGTTATTAGTTTAGAACTAATATTGTCATTGGAGAAATAATTATCAATTATTATCACATTAACTATGCAAATTAATGAATTTTGAGGGCTTATAGTCTAAATTGAAAGCTATAAATATTTGTGTGATACTGAAAATTATTGACTTTTGTACTACGTTCACGAAATTTGATCATACATTCATATTAAATATTAAACCTAAATATTTAGTAAATTTTACATATGAATTATTTAATATCTGTTTTTAGATATCGACGAGTGTACAGACCCTGGTGCATGTTCCCAAATATGCATAAACGAGAAAGGCACCTTCAAATGCGAGTGCCACACAGGGTATGCTAGAGATCCAAGAGACAGAACGCGTTGTAAGGCAACAGAGGGCCATCCATCCTTGCTCTTTGCCAGGCGTTTCGATATCAGGAAGATTAGTTTGGACCACCATGAGATGGTAGCTATAGTAAATGATACGAAGTCAGCTACAGCCCTCGACTATGTGTTCAGAACTGGCATGATATTTTGGAGTGACGTCACCGATGAAAAGATTTATAAGTAAGTTATTTATTTATATGTTTATTTGCTAATATAATTTGTAAAATAATAGTCAAGTGGTACGTATATTTATATTTTTCAAACAACTTTTAATTTTCCAACAACAAAATTTTAAATACTTCCTAAATCCTTAGATAGCTTTCTATTATACATATATCCAATAATTCGTTATATCCTTTTCCCAGGGCACCAATAGACGAAGGTAGTCAACGTACGGTAGTGATAGGCGATCAGCTGATCACATCAGACGGCCTGGCAGTGGACTGGATATACAACCACCTCTACTGGACTGACACCGGCAAGAACCACATAGAACTGTCCGATCTTCAGGGCAATATGAGAAAAATCCTCGTTAGAGACAAACTTGAAGAACCTAGGGCTATCGCTTTGAATCCTCTTGATGGGTGAGAAATTTTATAGAAGTAAAAAAGAATAATTATACGTCATCGCGGCGTAGTCAGCGAGTCTGTAAATAATAAGCTTGTAGGTTAGATCTCCTGGATGGACATGGGGCACTGAAATATATCCACGTTCTGGGTTAATAAAGAAATTGCGGCATTTATTTCTGCTACTCGTCAAGAAATATCTCCAAATCAGATGAAAAGTGAAAATGTTAAAAAAAAGATGATTGAAAATTAAAAAAAACTGTAGTCGACGTAGCCATATGGGCATTTTGCTAAATATTTGATTTTTTTTTGTTCGTCATACTAAAATATTTTATTTTCAGTTCGCTTTATAAAAAAGTAAATTAATAGAGGATTTAGTTTGACGTCATTAGTATACATTAATAATTTTTTTGCTAACACATTTTCTTTGCGCTGTCGTGCACAATTGTAATTATTTAAATTAATATTTGAATAATATTTTTATTTGCATATAAAAGACTACTTACTGAGCAAACAAAAATAAAAAATTAAATTAAATTAAAATAGTAGTAGGTATATGCATTTTATCGTTTTTTTTATTGCATCCAAGCATTCATTTAGTTCTAGTTCATATCGATAGAATTTATTTTAATAAGGCAATGCTTATTATAATAAGCTTAAATTAAAGTATTATATTTGCAATATTAATTATCATGGTGTTTCTCGCACACAGCAGGCTAGTTAGAAGGAGCCTAGTGTTAAGACACTTTATTCTACATTTTTCACCGAATTCGAGGTATTTCAAGGTATTACATGTTGAGTGGAGGAACTCAAATCCGCGTTTGCCTTATTACCAGAGCGAGGGAATTAAAATATTAAATATTACATTCCCCTGAATGGGAATCCTGCTATGTGCGGGATACAGCGTGAAGTAAAAAAAATACTTAAGCAAAATAGCAAAATCTCAGTCTAATAATGATGGATGAAAGTACCAAGGTAATTTGTCACAATATATTATTGTATTCACAATAGATAAAGGCCAATATTGTGAACATTTCTTTGATAATAATCTTATTTACAAATAACTAGAACAGTAGACGGCTTACCAGACTAAAAGCTGTCTATGTCTAAGTACCTTATCACTTTGAGTACTAATCCTTGACAATTAATAGATCTATAAAGATATCTGTAATAATTAATTATTATACTAATATACTTTATATATTTATAGTAGGTACTGCTTATGTTACGTGACCGCTGTTTTTGTTTAGTGTGCAACAATTCATGGCAGTCAGTCATGTTTTTGTTTGCAAAAAAAACCCCTTCTGTTTTTCTTGGACATTTACACTGGAATAATAATATAAGCTGAATAAATATTGTTGGCTACATAAATAAAATAAATCCAGTTAGATTTTATATCTACTTATATTTTTGTATTCATGTAAATTTTTATAAGCAACTGTATAAATAATTTTGAGAATCTAAATTTTATCTAGATTTATACACTGTTTTGATGAATGTTTTCTATTTCTTCCTTAGTTGGATGTACTGGACAGACTGGGGTCAAATACCGAAAATCGAACGTGCCGGTATGGATGGTTTACACAGACAGACAATAGTCTCCTACGACGTGAAGTGGCCAAACGGCCTCACTTTGGATTTAGTAAGGAAACGCGTATATTGGGTAAGTTTCAAAGGCAAATAATTTTATCAAAAATAATAAAAATTTAATCATCATTCAACTTCATTTTCCTAACGTCATATAATTACCACCGGTTCACTAAAGTTACTGTCTCAGAAACTCAACGGGACTTTTCTTTTTTTTTTTCAAAACAATAATTTGCATAAGTCTTTTTCTTCTTCGTGTCCTATGACTGGATTAGTCAAATTGAGGTTTGCCAGTGTTTAGTCACTGACTGCATTAGTCAGACAGTATGAAAGCCGGGCCGGTAAGTTATTGTATTAATACCTACTTTCTTTACCAGGTCGACGCAAAACTCAACACAATATCCTCCTGCAACTACGATGGAACTGCCCGACGGGTGATCCTCTACTCAACCGATGTCCTGAGACACCCCTTCTCCATCACGACCTTCGAAGATTGGGTTTACTGGACTGATTGGGACAAGACCGCTGTATACCGTGCTAACAAGTTTAATGGGAAGAATGTTGAAGCTATTACATCTACACATACGGTATGCCATTTATTACATAACTAGATTTTGCCTTAAATTATTATTTAGGACGTATCGACCACCACTCAGGGAAATTGTCTATTTTTTTTTCCACTGAAAAGGAATGTTTTGACACTAGTAAACTCTGTCTAATAATATTTTTTAATACTGATAATGTATACAATAGCATATAATACATATGTATGTGAATTTGAATCCACCAGTTTCCCTATGCTATAGGAATCTGATTTTTTTATTAAAAGGCAGTACCTACCATATTATACTAAACACATACGTTAATGACTTTTCAAATTGATTATAATGATTTGTCAATAACGTATCCACTAGTGTATACTTAAGTATATTAAACATAAAATAAGTATTACGTATATGTCATTATAATATTTATAAATGCATTAAACAATAAAAAAACTTTCAAGATATTAACTGTAACCTATTGTTATATGTATTACAATAATTATATACTTAATTATAAACATTAAAGATAATCTACAAAAAAAGTGCTAGCTGAGATGAATATATTTTAATATTAATATCGATTTTTCTCGAAAATTAAATCTTTAAATAGGTGTTAATTACAAAATCTTTCCGAGACAAAAAAACAAATGTACTTGTTTTTAGCATATAACTATTAAGTATAGTAATTTATTTCGTTTTCATGATTTTCATATATATATAAAATGACATTAATATTTGCGGCTTTTATCATCTTATTAAGTTAGACATTTATAGATTTATCTAATAAATATTAAGCAAATAATAAGTAGATAACCTCTCCACACCTTTATTAGTCTGTCACTCAATTAGTATGTACTAGTTTAATGAGTACACAATTAGGCCTAATTAATCCTAGGCTAAACTGATAGCTTTACCCAAAATGCAATCATTTCTGACATGAAATGTCAAAACTATTTCAATTTAAATTGTTATTATGTCAGTCAAATCTATAAACTAAGATATAATAAAAATATTATAAATAATGGATATAATACCCTTTATTTATTATATTTTTATTATATCAAGATAAATTCTCAAATAACGATGTCTTTGATATTAACTATAAATTACAGTAATAATTTTAATTTGTGCTTCAGCTTATCTATTCTCACGCCATCATAAATTAAATATAAATACTTAGACATAATAAAAGAAAACAACGCACTTGCTGTTTTGTAAATTCCTTAGCCATATTAAATGTCCGAATCGTACTTAAATATGTCCGAATCTTACGATAAAGTACAATCATGAAATAGCACAGCCATCTTGCCGCAAAATTTGGTCTTTGTATAATTATATTATTTAGAAGAAAAATTGCCATAATTTCTTTTGAATATTTTATTATTTTTTCCGAATTGAATTAAATTTAATTATTATGCCAACTACACTATTGTATCTCTTATTTTTATACTTTTTGTTTAATATTTATTAACATTTTTAAAATGTTATTATAGACATAGGAAAGAAAAATGAACCCGCGCCTTGGAAACTATTGAAGAGGCGTGTTCAAATCCCGCTACGTTCAATTATTTATATGTTTCAAAAATAGGTATCTTACGAGACGTATTTTAAACGTAGATAGCTCTGATCGGATTATTACGGTTACGCTCATAATACGTATAATTATCTACGTGGGTAATTAGTAAATTTTGAAGTGATTTGTCACCAGGTTCTGGGTCCTTTGTTTTTCAAGATAATGATGACGCAACAATATTAAATACATCATTTATCACTTACATACCTAAGAAAGACACATTATTCTTAATTATTTACTAAGTTAATTATACTCAAAATAAAAAAAAACAAGAGTGTGACTGCAACGCGACGATTGTAGTTTCGAATTATTAATATTTTCATATCTTCGTTCTGACTCAGGCAAAAAAAAACCCAGCATTGATTTCCGCCACTCAACACGCAACACCTCAAAAAAAATTGAGGAAAGTGGGAAACGGAGTGTCTTAACACTGTGTTCCCTCCGCCTGCTGCATGTGGGATAGATACAGCGAGAAGCTGGTTTGATTTTCTTTTAATAACAAAGATTTTTGTCTCCAACTTTAATTAGCTACAAAATCCGATGGTGATCCACGTGTACCACCCGTACCGTCAGCCTGATGGGGTGAACTACTGCGCGGCAGTCAACGGTCACTGCTCCCACCTGTGCCTGCCCGCCCCCAGGATAGCCTCGAACTCGCCGCGCGTCTCCTGCGCCTGCCCTAACGGCCTCCGACTGCTGCCAGATAACCAGATGTGCGTCGAGGATAGTGAGTATTTGCTTTTATTTTTCTGAATGAAAGTTTCATGATTATTTTGCGCGATATTACGTTTGCTATAGATCTGGTATAGCAATAAGCAACTTAACGATTTCTCGTATAAAACACTTCATTCTCGAAATTCCCTAAAAATTGAGAAAATTACCCTATCTATTTTCTCCATAGTATCCATAATATCTATTTTCTCCAGAGCACTTCTAGCTCGTCCTCCCATAAAACTCGGTGATGCTCTAATACCTAATAGGGCGAACAGCATAGCACATAATCGAAAAAATCCTTTATTTTCCACCGTGGAGATCGAACCCACGATCGATCCAATACGACGATGTACGTGCCATATGACTAAAGCGCTTACAGTCAGATATTGTACTACTGAGTATCTAATGATTAATGTTATTTCGCTGAGAATTTTAATAACTTCGTTTATGGCGTGGCATCAAAAAAAGTTAAACATGAAGAGTACAAGCATGAAGCGGATCCAGAAGTTTCTGTGTAATATAACATCTAAATATGGATAATCTGAACGTTAAAAAAGTAATTAAAATTCAAGGAAATTGAATTACGTAATTATTTTTTATATAAATTGATATTTATTTTGTTGTGTAACAAAAGCGATTCAATCAACACAAATAAACATTATTAAATAAGTTATAGGTATTGAAACAGCCGGTCAGGAGGAACCAGTTACAGTTTGACGTCAATTGCATTTTTACTATTTCCTGAATTTATTTTCAGGTTATAATGTTTATTAAAATCTTAAGTCTCCGATAGCAAAAAGTGAAAATAATTTAAAAATATTTGCTAGCACATATTTTTAAAATGTTTTAGTAATAATATTTTCAGTAAATTATTTAATATCACATTTGTTTATTATTGATTAAATATGTACCTACATATATCATACGAGAATAAACGTACGTCAATGCCTTCAAAATCTAATATAAGCAACAAGCATCGCCCCTGGATAATTATTAGCCTTCATAGTTAATTTAAAACAATTTTTTAAATAATAAACATGTTTTTGTTGTTGCTCGTAAGAAGAGTATTTTTTGGCACACTATCTTACTCCGTGTATCTTTAAAAAATATAGAATAATATAGGAGAACGTATTCAGTATACGACGTAATAAATTCATTGAAATATATCAAAAAAATATAAATAAAAAAATGGCAGAATAAATTGTTTACAATCTTAAATATTAAATGTATGTTAGCGTTAACAAATAGTAATAAAATATCTAAGACGGCATCTTTTTGAGCTATAATCAAGACATAAAAAGCGGCACTACAGTACATTCAATACCACCACCCGATTGGTCAATTGAACGAGGTCAATAAAAAGACATTAATTGACGTTGGAATCCTTCATTGATTGAAGTATAAGACAGTCCTATCTGTTTGTGAAGGAATGCGACCAGAGGACACACTAAATAACTCGAAATTACTGCACGCCCATTCATGCGTTCATTCATTCTGGTGGTAACGTCATCCCTTTTTTGCGGGGTGCATATTATAGTGATGTGACTCAACAATTTGTAATCGTAAACATCATTGAGTCATTTTTAATATGATATCCTTTTACATGTAAATAGATGTACTCTATAAGTAGATAATACATTTTTTTTATTTTTTTTATTCCTTTTGACGCACCTGTCATGTTATTCTATAGTAAGCAGAGATAAATTTTTTTGTTATTTTTTAATTTACTTACGGTATTGATTGCATCGTCTCTTTGACAATGTATAGAATAAAATACTTAATATAATCATTTAAGTTTGTAATTACATTTTTATGTTGCCATGACTTCTGAAAATAACTATTTTTTTTATCTTTTCTCATTACTCAAGTCAAGTCATTAAAACTTCATTACAAAATAATTTAAATTGTTAAACAATGCTCACAATAATGTTGGAAGCATTCGTGAGGATGCAAAAGTATAAAGTACTCAGAGGTACTCAGAAAGTAGAATGATAATTGCTGTCTTGCATTGTTTCGTTTATTTATGTAAACATGAAAGCATAGTTTTTTGAGCTGGTATTAGAGACAATACCAGCTAGCCAGCTAGTAGCTACTAAGGCCCATATTTATAAACGGCTGTCGACTCTGAGATTGATCTTGAGTCGTCGTTCAAATTATAACCTATGAATGGAAACGACATCTCAAGATCGATTTCAGGGTTGAGAACGGTTTATAAATACGGGCTTTAGTTTATGGTTCACATGGTTATGGAACCTCAACGCCGCGTATATGCGCGGCTTTTGACACCTTATTTTTCTCATTCTTATTCAAAACCAGTAAAACAAAAATATACTAAAATTAGTTTGAAACCAACAAACACCGTGTTCACTCTAGCATGTCCCAACAACGTTACAATGGTGCAAAAAATAAAAGACAAAATATTTTTGCTGATCCTCTTTACAAAAATTATATACTAAACCCCAAGTGACTAAATGACCTACTAAGTGGTGAATTATGATATCGATTTCTGCAATAGTGCAACAGACTGCAGCATGCAATACTGTATCAAATTATCTGAGAATATTTTAACAAACCGCTGATAGCTAATTCTCGAAACAATCTCTCTAGGAACTGTATTAGATAGTAAATTGTGTACTTTATTTTAAATATTATATTCAAGGCTTTGAAAATAATAATGTTAACATAATACACAATCGGCGTGATGGTCATGGGATCTCTATCAATGGCGATAAATGTCTATAAAATATTTTAAAAACCTGTTAGGTTAGTTTAGTTAGCTCTGGATCACCGCGTAGACTTGATTTTAAGATTTATTCTTAGTTTTAATTATTTTCTTCCTGAGTGCACAATATAGAAAAGTTCAGAAAGGTCGACCACGACTCTTCAACCTTCCTGTAGTCACCCGAAAGAGAAAGAAATATTGAGAATAAACGTTGTTTTTTATAGATATATTATTTTATTCATCTTACAAAAAAAAACACATCGGAAGACATCGGAAGATCTCAACTTTTCTTAACTCATTTATTTTGCTCAAGGCCATTCGCACTGAGACTTGCGATTGAGTTTACACGTACAAGAACATAAACAATTTTTTCGCCACGTAACACCACGTCAGGCGGTGACGTTAGATCGTACGATATTTTTTTAACCTCCCATCCTTATATTGATTCGTTAATTTCCACCGAAGTGACTTGTTTTGGTTGGAATATACCAGTTTGTGAAGATTAGTCAGTGTGTACTAGTCACTTGTATTTATAATCGTTATCGCTACACTTTTCGTAAGTGTTATCTTTGTAGTAAGAGGTAGGTATTTATAGATTATTTAATGCCTATATAATCTTTTATATGTAACACGGTACATAAATAGATGTAAATCAATTGTTACTTTAATTATTAATATTAAAATTAACGTACCCGTATAAAAATACTCTTTAGGCGTCTTGAAATTAAAATTTACAAGTTTTAAAATAACAGGATTATCTTTATTACCAATCATATGCAAAATAATCTTTCATATCGGTATTTATTATTGGCAGGTTATAATTATTTATCAATATCGTAATCCTAATTTATGAAGAAGAGAAAATAATAAATAAAAGTTAATAAAGATTCCCGGTACTGTACTGCCAGAGTTGGTTCTTCAATAAGGCTCAATTTAGTTAAAAAGGTGTGACGTCACACATCACGCCACCTTTTGTTAGTCAATCAACGCGCGATCCGGCTCGTCGCGCGCTTCTGCGGTGGGCTCGACCTCGACTGATAAAATTAGAAAAATTATCAGATATGCAATGAATGTATGAGGAACTTTGTAAATTTGCGTGCATATTCTTAGAAATATCGTGGTGTAATGTTTTTTTCATTGGCTATATTTTTAAAGATTTCGATGTCTTTCCTGTACATCCTACAATATTTTGCTTTATTCTGATACAAGCCATTTATAATTTATAAGAAAATAACATTTACCATAATTTAAGCAGAGTTAAAGGCATAATAGAAAATTAAATATAAGTTGTGATTGCGAGCCGAATCGCGTCCAGTTAATATAACTGACTGGCAATAGTCTCGGAACCTGGGGACGTCACTCGAATGGCGCGCGGTCGGCGTGGAGTTAGCTTGTCATTTCATTTCACTTCGCCTCGTGGCCGGTTACACACGTATTGCATTTAACACCGGCATCTGTTATTTGTACGGGCGAGTGTTACGTTTTATAAACAGAAAAAAACATTCCAAAGTTTAACCAAGGATATATATTTAACTATAAGGTTGTTTATAATAAAATCTACAGATACACTAAATCCTGATCCGGAGGTGCTTAAATCTGCTAATGGTTCAAAGAAATCTGTAGTTATTGAGGAAAAGCCTTCGCCCAGTGAGTATTTTGCCAACCTTTTCCAATTTTTGTTTGTCCTTTTTCCTAACTACCCTGCATTTTCGGTCTTCGGGACGAATTTGTGGCATCCGAGGTTAATAAGTTTCCAAATGTAAATTAGTGCCGTCGTATAATTCATTAATACAATCGAGAATGAATCAATGTTTTTTAATATCGCATTTTGACCTCGTGCTTCAAGTTTGAACCCAGAAATGCTTGACCAAATGGGTTGAATCATTTCCATCGCATCTGATAAGATAATAATTAGGCATAATATATAATCGGGTGCTCACTGAATTAAGTAACAGTTAACATTCATCGCTCTCTACTAACATACATACATTGTGAACGTTTCAATATCTGTGTGTCTTCAACATGGGATTCCTTGACTGATTTACAGGGCATGCCAAACTCCTTGTTTCCAAAGTGATGAATTTATGTTACAAGTGAATAATTGAGAACAAAGTTAACAACACATATGGTTAATTTCAAAAGAGAAGGGCTAGGCCTTCTCTTAAAGCTGGGACGTGCTATTGCACAGAGTGAGGATATACCGGAGGAGCCCGAAGAAACAACTCCTGCAGTCGATCCCGAAGCTGAGCCAATGAAGGCATACTGGGAGAGTGATAAAGAAGAACTCAACAAAAATAACCAACCGTTCATAGATTTATTCCTCAAAGGTGTCGCTTTAGACAGGATACCAGACACGACTGATAAACCAGTGCAAGAATCTCATTATAAATTTGATCCAACCAAGTTCATTAATTTGCCTGAGGGTCAAAATATCTTTGATTTAAAGGGTAACGTATTGTCATTTTTTGCATTATCATTAAAAAAATAAATATTAGAATGATAGGAAGACACACAGATCTGATGGTCGAAGGCAATCTGCTTTATGTTTGGGTAACATTCTGGTCGCTTCTGCTATTAACAAAATATCATTGCCAAAAATTATAAACGTAATAATTTCGAGATAAACCATGTTTATAACTTTGTGCCATTATCTATTAATAACGAAACTAATTTGCATAATTATATGTTATTCTTTAAACTCACAATGGGATAACAATCTCATGGGCGACAGCTTCCTGTCGTGTTTAGTGTTGTATTTTCAACAAATGTCACTTGCACAAATTTAATTCCTGTTTTAATAATAAATAAGTCCATCTGTTTACTATTTATTATTGTAAAAATACATTACATTCAATTAGGTTAAGATATTTTAGTTAAGCACCCAGTCAGAGTTGGCACGTTTCATTGACACCTGGCTATTAATAAAATGTGGTGATCAGCGTATGGACACCCTCATTGCGTTTTCATATTCTTACATTAGCTATAAAATATTTAGGAGAAACTAGTGCACTGAAGAACTATGTTATTAACATATTAGTGTTAGATTTCGATAGTTTAACATAATTATATAGTGTAATTCCGAATAAAAATTAACGTTTGTTTGTTACTGTATACATCGCTTACGTCTTCGCACTTTTCACGCCATGGTGACGGTTACACAACTAAAAAAATTGTAAATAATCAATCAATCATTAATAATTTCCTTTGACTTATAAAATGGCAACTTTATAAGATCCTAGGAAATGCTAAGAGCATTTTCTATTTTATTTATCCATTTGTATTTGTTTACAGGTGTATCTGAAACCCCTAAGGCCGGAGCTGGTCTCCCGACTGCAGGACGCGACGCTAGTGTTGTAGCTGGCATCGTCGTTGCTGCGTTCTCAGTTATTATTTTAGTTGCTGGTGTGGTAAGTTTATTTATTTATAATATTTTTTCAGCTTCGCGATGTATTTCGCATATAGAAGAGATCAAGGCAAGCAAAGAGTGCTTTAAAACACTCCGTTCTCCACTTTTCGTCGAATTCTTTAGGCATTGCGTGATGAGTGTCGTAAATATTTTATTCCTCCAAGAGGAAATTGAATCTTATTCCTTATTGCCTATTTTTATTTACATTTTAAATTTATGCGTATTTATTTAACAAATAGTAATATTTATAGTAATAGTAGTAAAAAACTACTATTAATAAAAAGTGTAAATGTTGAACATAAGAACAATGCAATTGTATTATACAGTTTTTAGTCTATCTATTTTTTATTATTGTATATTCTCAATGTTATTACTTTTGCGGTTTTTAATTTCATTTATACCTGCGAAAGATATTTAGACGATTATTGAGTTATTTTATTTATTTACGTACTTAATACTGTAAATAAGATCAATGAGTACTCCAAAAATATTTATAAACAATACAAAGACACAGTATAAAAGGCTAAATATCATATTTTTTTCTTTATTTTACCTATTAATTATGGTTATAGTGAAGTGATTGTAAGTTTATAGTAAGTATACCAGTAACCATTAATCCAGAGTGGAACATAAACTTCACGTCCTAGATTTCTTTGGATAAGAACATAGTAACTGTTTCATTGTGGTATTAAATTGAATGCATTTTCTTTGAAATTACGTCCAAACCAATCATTATAATTAAAAAATATATAAGTTGCTGTGATTAATAGGGACATATATTTGAAAATATCGCAGGATTTCGCAGATATCCGAAGTATTTAGGTAGTAAATAAAAACAAACTTTTACAATGCCTCAATAATATATGTAGCTCAAACAGATCCTTTCCCAATGTACTTTTAATTTCATTATACATAACATTATGATAATTTATTACGTCTAGATTACTTAACTACCACTTAGTTAAAAAAACGGCATATTTCATTCATTATACGAATATTTGACCACAAATGCATATTAACCAGCTGATTCATGACGTTAATGACCTCAGAGGTTCTAAAAAAATATTCACATCGCGTATCTCGGAGGTGGCATTCTCTAGAACGTCCTTGCTAACTCGTTTTAAAACTATACTATAGTATAGTTAACTGGCAGTTACTTTCTTATGTGCTATTAAAGGAGGTCGTTGCGTCTAGGTTTTTTTTATTCGTAATGGAAGGAATGTGTCCTATTATAGTTATTTTTACACGATGTTATTATTATTGGATATTCATTTTTTTATATTGTTGTCATACGAGTGATTTTTAATAGGTTATTTCTTGTTTTTTGGAAAAGAAAGGAAAGGGTAAAATATTTTTTGTAATGTCGTATCCATAAAATACTTATGACTTCAATTAAAAACTTTCCTTCTCATTTAGTACATTCCTTTTTTTCTTATAATTATTGCCTCCAGTGAGGATCGAACTGACAACCGTCGTGTTTACCAAACGCTATCCTCGTTAACACCACGAGTCTCGTAATTTCCTGAGTAATTAATATTGTACCTTCTCTGTTCTCCGTTTTCAATAAATTTAAGTAACATTTTTGTTGGATCTCAAAATCTTGCCGAGTGTAACCACATCGAGGAAACATCTATTATATGTCTCGTATAAATAGCAACATTCCCCCAACCGGAATTTTAAACCACAACCGACGTGTACCATCAGATATTCAGTTGCCGTCGTATTTTTTTTATTTTTGTACACAAAATATTTCCTTTACAATTTATGTAGGTACTATGATTACTGTTTTAAAAAGTAAAAATCTTTATTCACAAAAGTAATTAAGAAAACTACCTGCAAAATTTTTTTTAACTACTTTAAGTTTTTTTAGATTTTTCTTTAAATTTTATGTTAGAATGAAATTATTTTTTATTATTATTTAAATAATACAACGTAATGAAATAAGTTGTGATCCTCCTTATGAGGACGATTGGTTTATATATTTTTTGAAAAAGCTTATACTTATTTTTATAAACAACACTCAACTTGAGGTAGTCGTGGCGCAGGGGCACAAGCCCTGATGCGAATGTAAACGCCATAGTTATGGGTTCGATTCCCACTGGGGGAAACGAAATATTTGATATTTTCGTTTCCTACTATTTTATGCAATTCTTGAGACACAAGAATTCGGCAGAAAGTGGGGAATGGAAGTGTCATAATCGGGAACGGGGTCCTTAATAGATGGTAACTCTTAACCTTAGCTAAAAAAAATTATATTAAATTTTATTAAACTTTAGTGTAAATAACAATTATATTTATGGTATAGTTGGTACTTACCCGTTTATATGTTTATTTTATTTATCATTTACATAGTATTACCTCCATTCAACATTAGGTACATTGCTTTAAGACTGCTAATTTGTATTTTATTTACAAACAAAATATCATTTCAATTTATGAAGATGGAGATTTTTTAAATCGATCTTATATTTATGTAATTTTGTTTAACTAAATTATAACGTAAATTTTCATAAATCACTCGCGGAAATACACTTAACATTAATCATTTCAAAGTAAAAAAACTAAAGTTCTGCGATGTAACACGCATGTAATAGGCGGAAAGTGGTAAAAGTATGTCATCGAGATGCGTGAAAATCCATCATAATTTGTAATAGGTTTTAAATTTTGTTTGCTATACACGCTTGCAAAATGTACTTATTAAAAATTTATAGTTAATAAGCGATAACTGCGATAACGCGCATATAGAAAGAAACTGACAAATTCTTGTTATCTTACGATAGAGTTAAGTTGACGTTAGTTTGCCATTCATCCATTCTCATCCATCAAAACGATAACAGCTATAGATATTCGGAAACTTCATTCAATAAGTTAATTAATTGACGGCAATTTACTCGTGACACAGTTGATAAGGTGACAACGTATTAGTCGGTCCATAAGTACATCAATTGGTTACGAAAGAAGTGTAAGAAGATATATTAACCGAAATTAATTGTATTTGGTGGTTTTAGTAATTTACCTTTATTTTAGTAGGATATGCTGTTTTTTTCTCTTTTTTATTTATTTTTATAGTTTTTTCTATTATATTCTGTTATTATTAAAGATTCTAATAATTTTATACAGAATAAGAAAAAAAGCGAATCACCATTACAATTTAATATGAAAGCTACAATGATAAACACATTTTTGAATATAATGATGTAATAATTTTGTGAATTTGGTATTCTGATTACAATTCAGTGACGTCGTTCTAACGTACCAATATAAATATTTATACATAAATTTCAAATTTAATACAAAAATAAACTTAAACAAATAATTTTTAATCTTCTTTTTCAATTAATTTCAGATCGCTGTTGTAATGTACCGGCATTACGTGCACCGTAACGTCACCTCTATGAACTTTGACAACCCTGTCTACCGCAAAACAACAGAAAATCAATTCGCATTAGAACAAAATGGCTACGCACCGGGAAGCAAACTGTACCCCAGTACCGTCGGAGAGGAGGTGAGAGCACTAACCGCTATGGAGTGTACGCTTAATATACAAAACAGTTTGAGATAAACTACGAAATAGTCGAATAAACAAATGAAACTATGCATAGATATATGTAGAGCTGAAAGTTTTTTTTAAATTTTAAATATCCGTTTTTGTTTATAAATATTGGTATGGCTATGGTAAATTAAAATATGAGTCATCATGAGAAGTTTCGTTTTAAATTATAAATAATTAACAAATTATGCAATTAATTATCTGTGGGTCCGATTATACCAACTCTACATATATACTCTGTGGCAATAAGTTGAACGTTTAGTTTCATTCTACCCTTCATATAATTATTTTCAATATATCACTACTACTTTTTACATAACTATACAACCCCTATCTACGGCCAAGATGTAAATAGTAAAAGAATATTCTAGTATATTAAACTAAGGTCTGCCTAAGACATTTTAAATTTGATGTATTTAGTATATTACTAGGATGTATTTTAAGGGATTTATAGAGGATATTTTCTTTAGTAAATAAGATCGTGGCGTAAAAGTGCCAACGTTTTTACCGCATCAGTATTAATGAATAGTTGCCAAATCTGGTATTTTATAGTTAATATTGTAAATAGTATATAGAATATTTGTATTTAGTTTCTCTCCGTTTGTAGGCAATATGTAATGATTTACTGCTGAGGTATTTGTTTTTTCATGCCTTTTCATTCGAGGGCTTCTAATTTTGGTAAGTTTTATGTGAAAGAGATTATTATTTTATGTTTTAGAAACAAAATATAACGAAATAATAAGGTAAATTCGACATTTAGGCCGATAATATAATTAATTAAATTTATACCTCAATTTCCCTTTAATATGATTATGACTTTTCCTTATATATATTTCATTTGATCAATGTTTAAATAACTTTACTTAATATCATAATTATAAATGATTTTTTAATTAATATTTATTAAAAAAGTGCTACTACTACTACTACTACTAAATACTAAAAAAAGAGAAGAATATTAAGTGTTTTTCATATTATAATTATTCTATTGACACAAATATTAACAGTAACCTTTTTAATTCCAGGCCCAAGAACCCCTCAATTCCCCAAGCACAAATGACTTTGTATAGTGCAAGAGCCGGAAGTAAATATATTAGTATGTCATTAAATGTGAAAAGAAAAAGAAGGACATATTGTGATACTCTAAGTGTATTCATATACCAGTGAATGGGGACAAAACTTTTATTATTATATTATACTAGTGCAGTGTTTAGTGCATCGAACAAGGTTCTATGCTCACATGATGTGTGGATCTCAAAATCGTTCTGTCAGCCATTTTGAATTTGGAATTTGTTTTTTTTTTTAAGTAAAAAAATTGCTTTTGCTATAACCAATGGCATTTTTTTAAGTGACATATCAAGTCATTTTTATCATTTTGTACGTATGTATTTTATAAATTACTTTCGTATTTTTATCAGTTATTTAATACAACTTTTTTTATGAAAGCTGTTTTAAACTTTTATTTATTATCAATTATAAATAGCACAATTTTTAACATCAATTGTTTGTGTGTGTTTGTTTATATTGTTTATTTAACAATGCTTATTGGTTATACCAATACATCCAATGTAGAATTGTAACTTATATTCTGCTTTTTAGTAAAGTATTTAAATGCTTTTGAAATATTTACACTTCCTTTAATCGAAACTCATATCTTAATGAGATGTACTTATATTGAAATTTTACTACAAAAGGAGCGAATAATGGAATAAAATTATTTTTACCGTTTTATCTAGGTGATAGAAAATATTAATTTATTGGAATTATTAAATGTTTTATGTAAATCTAATGTATGTTGCATTAGCTGGTCTTAGGCTAACTGTCACATTTTGTGCCAATTATATAGTGAATGCCAAACATATTAATTATATTATGATAAAATGTAATCATTTTAAATATCTCATTGTAAATTAAAATTTTAAATAGTTTATTTATATTGTTACACAATAGTGCAGTTTCAATATTTACTTTATATATTTTATGTAAAGGTTGTGTTCTATTTCTTCAATTGGGCCATTTGGAATATGAATTTCAAGCAAAATCCTGCCAACTCCTTCAATATATTAGTTTGTAATACTACTGTAATACAATTACAATATTTGATGCACATTTCATATGATACGCCTAGCTCAATAAGTGTCGTCACTTAAAAATTATTGTGTAAATATCATCAATAAAATATTATGTAAAATGTGTTATATTTGATTATTTTCATCTTATCGTGAATCCCTTTATCAAAATATCAGCTTCACGCTTAATATTCCGCACACAGGGTAGGCAGAGGTAATATAGTGTAATATAGTCTTGTATTATATTATATAGTATATATTATAGTGGTAATATAGTCTTGGTGCCAGAGTGAAGAAATTAAAACGTTAATAAGTAATAATTCAAGCCCTCGAGTGGGATTCGAACTCACCACCGTCTTGTTACCGTCGCATCTTTGTGCCCCTGCGCCACTACGGCGTCAAAATCAAAATAAACTTTGTATTCTATTAAAACAAATAGTAATATAAATATAGTTTAACATTAAAATGTATCTAACATTAATTTAAATAAACAAAAAGAAAGTTACTAATATTGTCCACGAAGTAGGGACGTGATTTATGTTTACAAAACGAAATAAAATTTCGTATTATTTAATTACATTATTTGCATATTAATTAACTATTTACTAAGCAATGTAATGTGTACTACATGTATAATTATATTCTGACGCATGTCATTAAATGAAAACAAACTTACCACTATTAAAAAACTTAATTATAAAAACCAACACAGCGCCAGTTAGGTAGGTATTTAAAATTATATATATATATACATATAGATTTTTAAATATATTTCAACAGATTTAGTTTTTTAAATCAATTTCTATATAAACATATAGAATGTATTTGTATCCTTGTATGATACTTTTTTAATAAATATGAGAAGAAATTTACAAAAATAAAAAGAAATGACAACTTAAAATGTTTATTCTAGTTTCACATCGAAAGTATACTTAAAGTATACAAATTGAAAACTAAAGGGAACCTTAAAATACTTTGTTTGTATGTTATTTTGTTTAAACTTACTTATTAAAGTAATAACTGTATAAAAGTAATTGCGGTATTTTTCTATAAAAAAATAATATTAAATACCTAATATGTTAGGGCAAAATAAAGTAATATCATCAATATAATTAAAAAAGAAGATGCATGTTGTAAAGCTTTTATAGCTATTGTTATAGATTTTCGCAGTAAATCCTTATTTAAAGCATTAAACTTATTATTTAATCACGCGGAATGTAGAACACAATTTTACCTAATGTCTCTAAGAACGATTGAGTTTTAAAGAACTTGGAAAATTAAAAATAACAGTAAAAAATTAAACAAAAAAAAACAGCAATAGATACATAACTTGCAAAAATTTAAGTACATATTAATGATATTAAAAAACTTCTATATCACTTTATTTGTAATAGCTATAGTGTTCAAATGTTTTTGGCATAAAACGGTAGGAACATTAAAAAACTTAAAAATAAACTAAAAGCTGTTTCTGGAATAAAAAACTGGCCTAAGTTAATTAAAAAGAAAAATCATATTTGGCTTAGTGTCACAGCACCCATACCATTAAACATCTTTTAATTGGAATCATCACATTTTTTGTGTTATTTACATAGACAAGAAAGAAAATTATTTAGAAACAAAAATTTGAACATAGCCTGACTACGAATTATTGAGTTTATGAATAACAACATGTCCAGGGAATGTAATGCTTGCTACAGTCTATTGATGAATGTAAATAATTGATTTTAAAAATAAGTAAGTGAGTCTCTTGGGTCGGTTATTCTCAGGTCTGAGGCAGTAACTTACATAAACGAGCTTAGTGTATGGTTAAAAAAATTAAACATGTAACTTATATTTTGAATAAAAATATTTGACTTTGACTTGAACCCAAACTAGTTATCCCTGTGAACCAGTTATGTCGAAATTCTTATTTAATAAACAAGCGTTGTTGCATCATAATTTTGTTTTAGAACACTAATGTGTTTGGTCAACCATATTTATTATACAAAAATCTCTACAGAACTGCTTATATTAAGCTTAAGCCTAATTAAAGTTTTCTTAATATTTTTAAGTGTTACTATATTTTCCTTAAATTACTTAACATTTATGTCTTACTAATATTTACTATATTATAACAAATATTACAATTTACTAATAATATCTAAGGCAGTATATTATTATATCATTTCTTGTTTCTTAGTTATAGCGATTTTGATGACATGAAAACTGAACTAACATAGTTCCTATCATGTCAGTTATAGACTTGAAAAAAAAGTCACATTCGCAATGAAATAAATACAAACGATACATTTCCTGCATATCAAAGTTCAATTATTACTCATTACTCAAACTAAAACAAAATATGCGTATAGTACATTTTCAATATTTGTATCGCTTTACTGAGTTTCTTAGAAAGTCTCAAGCGATTTTTATGTTTTTTCGTTTCACGCTATATCCCGGACATATATAGTAGGCAGAGGGAACCTAAGAATCCTCCTTTTGAATGTGTCATGTGACATACAAAATTATAGATTTAGTATCAATTTAAATACACCAAATTAACAATACTCATTTATACATAGAACTGCAAAAATCTCACTTCACTCATCTATTCATATCTTCCATCATCACAATCTAATTACTTACAGCACTAGCACTATTTACGTCAACACTATTTACATCACTATTTAAATTGCACACTTTAGCCTTTTTCTTTTGATTTGTCGGTTTTTCAGTCTCCTTCGAGCCCTTATATCGATCTGGTGAAAATGTTTTAAGCATTTCACACTGTTTCACAATGTGATCTTTATAAACTGTAAACGTGTTGGCAGCGATATGTTGACGCGCGTAAAAGAACATTTGGTCGAAATGGTGTAGGTTGTGGCTGCAATATGTAAAAAAAAATATATAATGTTAGCATACAGGTGTATATGTGGGTAGATTTAGATGAAAAAAAGACAATAAAAGCAGTGGAATTGTGTCAAATGGATACAGTTGCTTACAGGCGGAAGCTCTGATTGGAAGTGTGTAGTGTTGTTATTGAGTGATACATGGCACTTATTGTAATTACGTGGAACCTCTATCCGAGTACGTTAAAAACATATAGACGTTATGTATTTTGATCGTGTTTATTTTAAGAACGTTAACCGCTTCCATTTTCTAACAATAAGATCATTGATTTGTGGCCGCCGTGACGCAGAGGCTTTTAAGCATGCTCCTGGTGTCACATACGACGGTTGTGGGTTCCATTCCTACACGGAGAATTAATTATTTAATATTTTAATTTCTTTGCCTAATGCCACTCAATACGCAATGTCTCGAAATTAGTAGAAATCAGTACAGCGTAAAGCTAAAAAAGGTATAGACGTTGCAAGTAGGAAATTTAATATAAAATTATGCTAACTTTGACGCCATTATAGCGTCGTTCAGACATGTCTGATTGTTCGTTTGAACGTTTCGTCGTTTCTCGTGGATGTTTATATGTAATATATAATATTAGCTTCACGCTGTATCCCGTCCTCAGCAGGATAGGCAGAAGGTAACTCGTGTTAAGACACTCCATTTCCCACTTTCTGCCGAATTCTGAAGGCATTGCTTTGCCTCGACACCAGAGCGAAGAAAGGGATTATTAGATTTAATTTTCTGCATATTTTAAAAATCTATTAATATGAATATCAAATCAAAGTATTACTACAAAATAAGTAAATTGTTAAATAAAAACTTACATGCTCAACAACACAGATGCCAACATTTCCCGAGTGTTCAACAAATGGCGTATATAGGCCCGAGTGTGTTTCTTGCACGCTAAACATTCACAGCCCTCCAGTATAGGTGAGAAATCTTCTTTAAATCTGAAAAAAGAAAAACTTTACGTTATATAAATTTAGAAAAGGAAAAACTTTAGGATCCTTTACTGATGAAATGAAATTTGGCAAACTTCAAATTTACATGGAGAAAGAGAGCCAATATCAATATTTTTTTAAATAATGAACTGGAAATATTTAAGTAATTTAATAAAATAAATGCAATATACATTATTATATTGTTTTAATAAAACAGTTGTTGCTTCAAACCTTTTACTACTATATAAACTATCTTATTCAGTCAGCTTAGCTATATCAGATTAGCTCTAACACATTAAAATGTGTTAAAAGGTAGGAAATGTTTTTATATAAAATCTAGGCATATAATTACCTCTCATCAATCATATTCAACAAATATTCATCATTATCTTTATTAACATTGAAGCTCAATTTTAATGCAATACCAGCATTAGTTAACTTCACTGGGTATGATCCATCGAAGAAGTCCCAGCCGTATTCTATTGCAGTTAAAATAACAGATGGATTCCAACTTCCTTCTATAATTTTCAAAAAATCTTTAGATACTGCATTCTGAAATATTAGCATATTTTTTTATCTAATCACATTGTCAAATTAAAAAAAATGTGTTTGACACAAAAAAATAAGACAACATATAAATTCATTAAGAAATACATACAAATGATAAAACAATATAAGGATGACTATTAGATTTTTCAATATTTTAATTGTAATTTTCTTGTAGTGTTTCTCTTTTTGTCTCTGCCATGTAGGATTAAAATTATTATTATTATTAATGCTAATCGTAGGTGGTAATCTAATAACTGTAAAATGCTATTACTCCTTTTAGTAGAAATTGAACCTATAACCATTTCTAGACAAACACCTTCTCATACAATAATGGCCTTGTATGGAAGTATTTGTATGAAAGTATATGAATATAAGGTTTATAATTATTTGAGAATAACTCACACCAACTTTATTAAAGATTTCACTTAGTTTTTCAATGTTAACATCCATAGATTCTTCTGTCCCATCAGAGATACCTTCAAGTGCAATACCACTTAAACTATCACTATATTTTAATATATTTTCTAAACACATATCACATTTCTTTGGATTTCCTACACCCACAATTACACCTGAAAATAGTAAGATTAATCCTTAGAATTAAAAAAATATGTAGTTTTTAATTAGCTTCACACTGTATCCTGTATTATATGTAGGCAGGGAAACCTTGTGCTGAAACATTCTGTTCTCTACTCTTGCCCAATTTTTGTGAGATTACAAGTTGAGTGGAGAAACTCAACACCATGCTTTGTCTTTTTACCAGAGGTGAGGAAATGTAAATAATTGAGAGATGAATTATTACTATTATTTATATACTTATTTGATACTGCAATCAATGCACAACAGTCACATTTACAGTCTGATGCTGGGCTCTGTATATAATCTAATCTGATATCAGCTACATATATGTACAAGTTACATATATTACTACATATTAATCAAGTCTTGTATAGTGTCTTAACACTAGGTTCCCTCTGCCTACCCTGCTGTGTGATTTTATTCATCAAGTCTAATTCTTAATAAAAATAGTTTTATAACACTGTGCAAAAAAAATATTTTGTAATCATGAATTATATTAAAAATGTAATTTATGATTACAAAATAATAATATTTTATGGTTACAAATTTCTTTTTTTGGTTTAATGTTTTATCCCAGATATTGATGCATAGACAGAGATGACACTAATTCTGGTTTAAAATACAATATACAAACACACCTACAAGAGCACTATTCTGTAACTCCTCAGCTGCCTTGTACCTATCGACACATGTTTTAAGCATGTTAGTAGTTCTATCCACTGACTTCGACAGTCTTTTTAAGCCCTCACTTAGAGTCGTCCGGCCATCTGCAATCGCCAAAATTATGTCTGGTTTAAATATTTCCATAACATCCATATATCTGAAATTTTTTAGCATGTCATATTTAGTATCATTATAATCATATGTTATAAAATAAATATTATTATAAAAATATGAGACAATTGTGGCAAATTAGCAAATTCTCTGACCTTAAATGCAAGGGCTGTGGGCTCAATTTCCACAAGGGGAAATTAAATATTTTCATCTCTTTGTTCTAAAAAGAAAACAAAGTGAAGTATTGAGTTCCACCACTCAACATGAAATGTTTCGAAAATTTATTGCAAAGTGTTTACATATAGGAAAAAAGTATACCTATTTGCAGTTAACATCTTCTTTCCATTCTTTGTCCAAAGGGGAACTTTATCAGCTTCAAAATGTCCTGGTGGAGTAACTTCAGATAAGTTATTTAAAGATACACAGGTAATATGCTCAGGTAATCCTGCAAATTTGGCCACTCCTTCATTCTGGATTTTCACACCATTTTCTAATTGTAAACAATTCATCAATGACATCCATAATGGTTTTGGAGAAGGGAAAACCCATGACAGTACATCTGCAGTCAAATGGACGACACTGCCACCCTATAAACATTAACATATTAAAATGTATTGAAGCAATTAATTGAAAAAGTTAATAAAAATATAACTAATGAGTAGTTTATCTATTTTAGTCACAGGATAGAAACTGTAAAATATTAATGTAAGATGATATAAATGAATATGATATTCATTTTACTTGTTTATCAATTTCCTAATGACCCATAGTCCAGATCATTTAGAGAGATTAGGATTCAGTCACCATGTAACTGGATAGAAAAATGTAAGTACCTACGTTGAAAGGAACGAAAAATGTACTAAATTTTTATTACCTGAGTAAATAAAGCAGCTGTAGGAGTTTCAATTACAATGCCCGGTGATTTTATGAACCCAGTTAAGCTCCCAATACGCTCACTTCCCACTCCCGTTTGTTTTACTATGAAACGCATTGTAATATGAACAATGATTTTGTAAAAGACAAAATATAAAAAAGAACGAAAGGTAACTCTTCTATTAATTGTTTCCAAAATCGCGATATTGGATAACCTCAAAAGTGGAACCAAGTTGTGTCGGTCAAGTGTCAGTGTCACAGTCACACTGACATTTATGCTCGGAAATAAAAACTTATTTATTTATTTTTATTTTAAGCTGAAAAGAACAGATACTACACTTTGATCAAAGCATTTTTCACTCATTTTTATTAGTCGGGTTGAACACATTTACTGACTTATACTCTGTCTTCAGAGGCTCTCTCTCTTCTACGGTTTTCCATATTGACTTGTGCCACGTTCACTATCACAGAACACGAGGTCACTACTAAATATTGTATTAATTTAAATATACAGTTTTATCGTAAGATCTATAATACTCTTATTTCAACAGGTTATGGGCCCAGGCGTGTCATTAAAAGTTATCTTTGTGTTTTGAACAGTATTTATAAAAGTAAAAAGTAAAGTCACGTGTACAACCTCACTAAGTTACCGCGCACGTAAAATAATTTTTACTGCGTCAAATAATTTTCACGTTGAAGATTTAGGCATACTTGCAACATGAAGATTTGGACAATTGTATTTTTAAAGAACCAGTGCCTACTGACTTTAAAACGGTTAAACAAGATACCAAAGCCAAGTCAAAGTTAATATTATTAGTTGACCCAATTTTATTCGTACATATAGAAGAAGCCCAAAATGCAAAACTTGGAAAACAGTTCTTCAGTTGAAGACTATTTATTTATTTATTTATTTATTTACACTTTATTGTGCACAATTATACATTAAGAAGAAAAAGAAGAATATAAAAACGACAAAAACATAACAATTGACACACAAAAGGCGGCCTTATCGCTAATCAGCGATTTCTACCAGACAACCTTTGGGTTAGGAAATCTGTGATAAAATAGAGCGGGTGGTGTAAATAAACTTACATGTCATATTAAATTCTAATACATAAACATAATACATATATATTTGAAAAAAATACATACCATTATAATATACTAATATATATAATAATACTATTTATAACAATGAGTTGTACATATTGATGTCATTTCAAGGTGAATCATCCTTCAAATAATAATATTTAACTAATTTTTTAAATATATTTAAAGATTTTGAACGTTTAATACTAAGCGGTAGATCATTCCACAACTTAGTTGCTTTCACAGCAAAGGAGTGCTCATAAAATCTAGAGGAATGTATCGGAGTTTTAAGAGCAAGATTCTCGGAGGATCTCAGTCTATTTGAATGACTATGTAAACAAAATAATGACAGCGGCGCAGAAATTAAGAAATATAAAATTTAATGTGGACGATGAGTGGTTGGGCACATTAATGCTGGCAGGATTGTTACAAATGTACAAGCCAATGATAATGGCCTTAGAAAGTTCTGGTATGAATATTAATGCTCATTTAGTAAAAAATAAATTATTACAGGAAGTAAAAATATCAGACACTACTGCACTTTTTACAAACTTTAAAAAACAGCCCATAAGTGATGCTAACGAGGCAAAGCGCAGTTGAGGTCCGCTTTTAGAATTCGGCAGAAAGTAGGGGGGATACTAATCCTGTTATGTGCGCGATACTGCGTGTAACTAAACACCTGTATATTATAAAACTTCCTCAGAATCGTTCTTTTAAAAAACTTTTTAAGATTTTGGTATATTTGTAAACCGTTTAAGCTCTGTTATCCGTTAAGTATTAATTAGTGCAATAGCATCTAACCCTCCTTTCAAAGGAAGGGGTTGTTCTCCCTTCTAAGCTTTATTATCTTGATGAATATTAACCGAGGCAATAAGCCTAATATTAATTAACTTTATTTATTTAACGACGTTATTAAATATGACATGAGATTGTAAGTATGAGTGCTTTGCAATATTAATCTTCTCCCTGAAACTTAAATATTAAAACATTTAATTAATAAATATTCTTGACAAAATGAAGTTTTGTTTCCAAAATAACCATTGTCGTTTAGTATTCTACCTTAAGGCATTTTCATTGTTTTTTCATTACTTAAGTTGTATTTGAAGTAATCATGGTAATGGGGTTGTAAGTTTATAAAAAAATAAATTGGAAACGTTAGATATCTATGCGTTATAAAACCTATTTCAATGCAAATATCTGAACGTTTTAAGATAAAATATGGAATCAATAAAGTGCTTACACGACAAACTAAAATTTTATTACACTAAGCAATATTAGTATCGTAATAAAAACATTGTTTTATTACAGAAGTTTTAAAAACCATCAAATTTTACGATGAAAACTTTTATGACAAGAAATTTCGAACCAGCAAGGCAGAGCAAAAAAAAATCTCAATTACCAAATGCTAATCGCTATATAATTTTCATTTAAATGCACAGTAGATAATGATGGCTATAAAAATGTTTGAGAATGTAAAAAAAGTTTCTTTTCCTTTCTTGTAAGTGTACTTATTTCGCGTCAGCTAGTTACTTAATATTGAATTAAATAAATAGAAAACAAAGAAAAACAACGAAGATTTATTTCAATTCCCAAAAAATATCTCTATTACTACTGTGGAGAATCTGTGGAGAATTAAATATTTGTTCAGTCGTAGTAATGGCTGTTTGTTCTTGATTTTTAATATAGCCCGGGGTCGTTGGCTTGCAAAACAATATACAAACTACAAAGACATTGAAACAAAGCCGTTGTACCACGTATTCTCATAAAGTCCGGCTATTATACATAAAAATTAATTAGTGTGAGTCAGCGTAGGGTTTCGCAGTCTGGAAATATATTCAGTGTGCTAGGATGGTAGAGGGTGGAGGGTGGAGGGACTCGCCGTTATAACTTTTTCACATGAGCAGGCGTGGTCATGCCCCTGCGCGCTAGTGCATTAATGCCTTATAGAACTTAATGCGAGCTCGCATGCGGGCCACTCGTGTCCGTAACGAGCCTTGCCAAAGATTATTCTGTAATAATACCAGTAAACAGTGTACTAGTAAAATGACAGTTTTTATTATTTTTTTATGAAATTAGCGATATTTAGAACTATTATATATAGTATAGTATCATATATAACTAGAAAAGTTTTTATATGATACTATACAATGTATCTATACTGTTACAATTTAGGAGGGCATTATATAAAAATCGATATTTAAAACTTAAAAGAATAAACATTTGACGGAAAACGGCATATTATTTTTTTTTTCGAACATGACGCTAATGCTGTTAGCCCTATTGGCTTTTACAGCGACACCGGGGGGAGGGGGAGGGGGAAGAGGGTACTCTGTCCCTGAAGAAATGCAAGCACTAAGTGGCTGCCTGTGAGGAAGTCGACGACTGTAAGGGCGCCCCCTTCGGGACTCGAACCTCGGCTTGCGGCCGTCGAGCGGACAGAGAATATTAAATATGGAATATAAAATTCTTCATAAATCAGCTTCACGCTGTATTTCGCACACAGCAGGGTAGGTAACCTAGTATTATAAGCACTCCGTTCACCATTTTGCGTCGACTATTTTTGCGTGTCGAGTTCCGCCATGAGTGGCGGATGGGCTAGAGCGAAAAATGAAAATATTAATAATTAATAATTCATTTCCACGAGTGGGAATTGAGCCTACAACCGTCGCGTTACAGTCACACCCTTGTGCCCCTGCCCCACGATGACCTTAAAAATTCTTAAAATTAAAAATAATAAAATTAGTAACATAGTTCTTATAAAGAGAAATTGTAAAATATTAAAAAATTATAAGATAAAAGCGGCACTCTCATCCCACGTCAGCTTAAAGACATTTTAGATAGTCTTTTCTTTATATATTCTAATCTATGGCGGTAACTCATCTAGCACCCGGTAGCTAAAAGTCTGAAAGCCTTTTGTGCCGTCTTGGAAATGTGTTCCCAGGCGCACTGTGCACATATTGTGATTTAAATTTACATATGAAATGGTTTAAATTTGGTAGACCAATTAAAAGTATTAAAAGTAGCAGAGTACACTACAAAGGAAACAAATATATATTTTTTATTTATTTTTTTATTATCACTACAAATATTATATGACAAATATGAGAGATATGCAAAATAACAAAGAAATATAAACGTAAGAAATTAAATAAAAGTTAGCAAAAATAAATACAAAAATGTAAAGAAGAAAACGATAAATAAAGATAAAATGCTGGATTCACGTGACTTTAATTCCAGTAATTGCATAAGTAAATAAGCAAGAAAGAAGAGCGAAAATAACATTTTGTGAACACACTGTATATCATTTCTTTTGTAATCCCGTAATAAAGTTGTAATAAATAGGCGACATTTCTTCATCAAATTGTTCACACTCCGCTATACGAGTATTTACAGTGTATATAATTCTCAACATTCTCACGAGTCGGCCTCGCTCGTCATATTTACGCAAATTATTTTACTGAAAACATTTTATTTAGATTTAGATTTTTTTGTGTTTTGATTTGTTATTATTGTATAAATACTACTAAAACAATTATTTTATTACTTATGGAACAAGAAATGGAAAATTAGGATTAGAATTTCGATAAAAATGCTTGCTAACATTCTAAAGACAGGTTATAATTTTTATTTTATACTTTAAGAAGGCGTTTTTTGCGTTGGTTGTTAATTTCTAATTTTGGTATTAAATCAACGGTATACTATTAAATATATTTTTCTTAATTTTTGTGATAAAAGCTAGAATAGTCTTAATTCTTTCAAAAGACGGGACTACAGAAAGAACTTTAGTCTGTACTTTATATTTAGTACCTACGCTTTTCCAACGTTATTACAATTATATTTCTCAGTTAAAATGACTGCTTCGAGCGATATTCTTACTTTGACATCTAAAAGATACTTATTCGAGACAATTTTAAATATTCTATCTACCTAGTACTTAACTAAAATCTAAATAATCTCGTAAAATGTCCTCTCTACACAACCAATCCCAAGTCGCCGTAATCCAAGTAACTGGATGGTCTGACAATGGACCCAAATTATACAGATGGGAATTAATCAGAGCCAGCAACGACTGTTTCACTAAGTTAAGTTACAGACGGAAGGGTACGCTACGTAGAGGCTTACATTTTAGTGAATGCCAGGATTAATATTGTATATAGATGTTACTATAGATTATATTGAGATTGTTAAGGTTTAGCCTTACTTCTTAGATCCTTAATGGTGTTTAAAATATTAACATTTGTAATAGGTCGTCGTGCTTCAGAAAGTAGATGATTTTGGATTCGAAACGACGAATTCGGACGATTAAAATTAGGCGAAAAGTGTGGAACGGAGTGCTTTAACACTAGATTCCCTCTATATTCTCTGCTATATTTGAAATGTAGTGTGATGCTGATAATATATCTTTAACCTTAAAGATATATAGGTACTATTTTAATGGTGTATTTTTATCTGGCTGTTAACATTAACATTTTACAAAATTCATAACAATTTTAATATAAATCAAATAAGTTATGTTTTTAATAAAAAATAAATTGAAGCGAGCTGCTTATTTTCTTCTCGAACAAAAACTCTTCTCGGAGCTACTGAAATATTCCGCAAATCCTTTCTGCACTGGAAATTTAATTTTTTATGAACATGGGGATTTATAGCTTGAGACGATTCTGTTTTAAAAGGTTAAAAGAAACGGTTTTCGTTTAAATAATGTGTATTTATTATTATTATTATTCATGCTTACTTAAGAAATTTTGCATAAGAGTAAGTAAGGGTATAAAGCGAAAAATATTACAGGAGAAATAAAGATAAAAGATTTTTATTAACAAATAACATGCACAATTTTTGTTACATCTAATGGTACCCATACTAGGTATTCCTGTATCGTGGGTTCCAATATATGATTTTACAATTAACGTTAAATATTGACACTCGTTTAACAAGAAAACAGTAAAGAGGTAAATAATCATAACAAAAATAAAGGCTATATAAATAAATGCTTATTTGTTTTGTTTCAATTAGAAATTTATCGATTAATTGTTTTAAATGCACAATATAATATATCTACTCTGAAATATTTTGAGTTACTTTGCATGCATGAAATATAAATATAGTTAATATTAATTGAGTGAAAAATTAAAAATATAATTAATTAATAATATTTATGAGTGATATAACACTAAAATCAGTCAATCCAATTAAGGGTTACCATACAAGTAAAATTAATAATTTTCGCATTGGAGTTCAAAAAGTGAACGATAGAAATCCATACGTATGAAATAACTTGGCTTTTGATAAACATACTAAAATATTAACCTTTCAAAGCGTTAGATATCTTCAAATCATCCAGGTTGAGCTCTGATATTAAATTGAAAAGTGGAAATGGGTCAAGCGTGGAAATAAATTCAGATCGAGCATAATGCGAGTCGACATTATCGTCTGGATGGCAGACCATCGGTTTAGCGGCGTCGTTAGGCGACGGCTTCTAAGCTTTATGAGTTTTTTCGTGTATAGCTCAGTTTAACATATTAGAAAAGGAGAGTAGGTATGTGAAAAGAGGGATTTTGTCATTTAATATAGAAGTACGTTTTAGTACCAAATTTCTTAAGTGAAGTGAATATTAGTTAAAATTTAATGAACATCTAAATTTATTAACATCACATAAATATGATTTTCTACTTCGAAAAAGCATCGGTTTCTTTTAATAAGGTCGTTAAATATAATTAAGCAATAAACTACTAAGTTTGTTTTATAATAGTAAAAGATTATAAAATTAATAAATATATATACCTATTTAGGTTTGAGGTAATAAAGAAACAAGTAAAAAAAGTACGAAAATATTATGTCTTTATAGATATTCAATTCATTCTTGTTCCATTATGATAACGTATGAAAAACATGTAAACATTGAATTATTTCAAACAAATTTATTATTTGCCAGAGCTAATAGCTGTCCGAGTCAAACGGTACAACTATTAAGATAAAAGCTAGCTCTTATCTATCTTTTGGATAAACGTGAATTTCACGAGTAAGACACTTATGGCCATACGAACAAGTGCATGTTGGTGATTGAGCTAAGTGTGGTTAAGTGCATGTCGCATTAGCGGCGCGGCGCCGGCGGACGTCCGCGTCTGTTGCGACAACACTCGCAGCTCGACTACGTAAACATTCCGGTGTATTAGCTAGTAGCTACTTAAGTATATTTGAAAGTTTATTCAAAATATTCATCATTTTATTGTATTTTAACAAAAAAATCTGTTTCACGTTGTCTTCCGTAGTAGGAAAGGCTATTAAGACACTTGCTTCCCCACTTTCTGACGAATTTTTTGAGGCATTGCGTGTTGAGTGATGGGACTCAACACCTGGCTTTTGCCTTGGTGACAGAGCGAAGAAATGAAAATATTAATAAATCTTAATTCATTCCGTGTGAGGATTGAACCCACAACCGTCGCGTTACAGTCACACCCTTGTCCTCCTACGTCACAACAGCCTCGAGATAATATAGATTGGCTATTTTATATGAATTCGCAGAAGAGGAATGCCCTCAACATACACATATAGATATTTGGAAACTTGAAGGATATGAATAAAAAAAGTTAATCTGAGGCCTCACGCGTTGCGGCCGAGGAAAAAAAGATGGATGTCCATGAAGAATGTTCGGTCGCGAACGGTAGTAATGGACAGCACTAAATATTGCACCAAGGGAAAATAAATTACACCACTTTTTCAGAAGCAAAAAAGTTCTCTCCCTTTTCTCTTTCACGGGATCTCAGGAAAAAGTTTAATATGTTACGCCGGACACTGATTATGTAAGTGCCTGGGAAGGTCGGATGTGTACTTTTCCTCTATTACATTTTATTTTATGAGCGCAGAGAGATATACTGTTCAGATTATCTTTAAAATGTATGTAGTTTCGCTTAAATTTTCTTTATTGGACAATTCTTTTACAATATATCCACGTTTTCGACTTAGTGGAATCCTACAAAAGAATACTAATATATTATATTCTTATATATTTACTTGGACACTGGTTTATCTTCGTAAAAGACAATAATATATGACTTTGTAGAACCCGTGGTGGCGCAGGACGCTCAGGGGTGTGACAGTAATGTGGGTGTTGTGTTTGCGATCTCTACTCGGGGCAATGAATTATTATTGAATAATGTTTTCATTTCTTCGCTCTAGCACCTTCGCTCTAGCACAAAAGCCCGACGATAAATTCTGCCTCTCAACAAGCAATGCCTCTAAAAATTGACAGAAAGTGGAGAACGGAGTGTCCTTAACATTAGGTTCCCTCTGTCTACCCTGTTATATGTAGGATACAGCGTGAAGTCTCCTTAATACCTCCATTAAATATTTTCGGCTATACTGAAGGCAATTTCGGAGGTGGTAATTAAATTACAGGCAGCTGCATGCAAGTGAAAAGTTTGAATTGCACGATAAATAGCCTTTACAGCTTTGTACGAAGAATTAGCGCCCCTTCAGGGCTAAATAGATTTATTATCTTTGCCGTTTCGCGTAGATGCTGGTGATTACTCTTATTTACAGCAAATTGTTCATTGTTTGTAGTTGGATGGTACTGAAACTTTATTTTATTTGTTTCATTTACTCGTATGTACTCGTGGTACTTAGGGAACCGATTGTGATTTATCAAAACGTGCGGTTTGTTATAAAATTAACCGATAACAGCTTTTTTTTTCAGCGCGGGTTCCCACTAGGGAACTTAGTAATAAGAGACTCCGTTCCCAACTTTCTGCCGAATTTTAAAGGCATTGCATGTTGAGTGGCGAGATTTATGGCACGCTTTGCTAAGGTAAAAAATAACAATAAAATAAAAAAAAAAATAATTAAATAAGGTATAAAATTATAACAAGTTACCAGAGCGACGAAATGAAAATATTAATTTATGTTATTTATTTAGACACCCTAACAGCATAACATATATAGCATTCATAAAAAAAAAACTTAAGCATCTAAATTAAAAACAATATGTAAATTAATAAATTATATTTCCGAGTGGGAATTGAATCGACAATCTTCGCTTCGCGTTTATAGTCACACGCTAGTGCCTCTGCACCAAGACGGCCTCTCAAAATATCAAATAGCTTTGTTTTATTATGCAGCATTTTCGGCTACTGTTATAATTCGTGAAAACTTTTCATTATTCTATGCAGATATTTCATTATTACGAACATAGTTTTCCTTATGGAGAAAGTTATTTACAGGATTTGATATTCTGTTATATATTGTATTCGAGGGCTGTGTGGTTTGTTGAGAATGATAAAACAATTTCTATACAATTGTTAGTGTCTTTTATTATGTTTTTAGTTTTTAATTAAACTGAATTCTTTTTTTATTTAATTAAAAACTATGTGTAGGTTCATACTCCATATGTACTTGAGAAGGAGAAAGGAAATGATTAAACATTTAATTTCACGGTAGACATATTAGTAGACTATTATATAAGAAACTAGCGGTCCCTATGCGGCTTCTCCCTTCACTTTTTTTATTTGATAGATATTATTTTAGTATATTTAGAAAAGAAAAGGTTGGTTATTATAATTATTTAATAAATCGTAATATAAATGTTATGAGATTTTATTTGCAAAAAATGTCGTAAGAGATCCAGAGTCCAGAGATTAGCCCAGCCAAAAAAAAAAACAAAGAAAAAATAAAAATAAAAGAAAAAAAACATATGATTACCTTGTGCCATATGCACTTAAAAATATCACAGACAGACACTTAAATTTTATTCATATGTATAGATTTTGAATTTCTTTAAAATATTTTTTGTATTCACCAGCATAATAAAAAACAATTACTCTAATAACGTTTTTCATATATATATGTAAAAAGTGATTACTTCTAGCTAGTCACACGTACTACACGTACTAGATGTACTCGTAGGTACAAGTCCATTTAAATATCCTAATCCGGGAGTGGCAGCGGTTAGTAATCAGTCCGTAGTGAGCGTTGCCCTGTGGGATTTAGTTTTACACACGGCGGCACACGCTTCATTATTCATCCCCTATATGTATATAAGTTCAGCTTTTTAATACTAGCTATTGTATGTAGTTTTTTTTGTTATGAAATGTATATTTTTATCTCAGTTTCATATTGTATTTTGTACTCAGCAGGGTAGGTAGACGGAATTTGGTGTTAAAACACTCCGTTCAACATTTTCCGTTGAATTTTAGAGGCACTGTGTGCTTGCAAGAAATTAAGATATTAAATATTTCATTTGCTCCAATGGGAATCGAATATAATACCTGAGTTTACGTTTACATGTTTGTGACTGGCCTCAAACATGTATTTGGTGTGAAATAAATCTTTGAATAAAAAAATTACAAATATTAAAATAATGATGAAATATATTAATGTTAGGGGTATGAGAAGTATTTTCTTAATCCTGATTGTGCGACATTTTCCAAAATTGATGCAAAAAGTTTGCTTTTTAAATTTTTTCTGTTGTTCAAAATTTCATATTATAAAATTTTAGAATGGTAAAAAGTAATACCCAATTGTACCAATACAGTATTACAGAACAAGAACTAGCTTTTAAATTAATACAGATTTTATATTGTAAAAACATCACAAAATATTGATTATTAAAAAAAATGTTTTTCTTTGCTATGAGTAATTTTAATTTAATATTTTATATACAGAATGAATGGAAGAAACCAATGGTTTATACAAAGTTATTAATGAATTCTTCGCAGGTACCCAAAAGGTACGAACATACGAAGTCACCAAAACCTTTGTCCACTTAAACTCCTCAATCCCCACATGATGCAGCGGCCAGTAATCAGTGGGCACTAAGCGGTGTCCCGGTGTCCCGGTGTCCCGTTGGATTTAGTTTCAATCACGCTGGCGACGGCGCGCGTTATTAATGCATACTAAACAGAGCGTGCCTTTGAACAACCTTAGTTCGGTGAGTTTATCCTTTCGTATAGGATCTGGTAAACGAACAATTAATGTTAATGTTTTTGTAATGTTTAGAATGGGAGAATGTTTTGGATATGATAAATGAAGAAGTGACACCAGTCGTGGTGTGCAAGTTTGGCTGTATATGCCACTGGTTGTGTATGAGTTCGATTCCCACTCGAACAGATGCAATAGTTTATATTTTGATTTGTTCGCCCTGGTGTAGAGGAGAATTTTAATCATCAGTTAAAAAGAGCATTCAGAATATAAGTTCACGAAGAAGATATCCACTTAATACAAGAAAGACAATAGTCAATAACAATACTTTATTATATTATAAACAAGAATTTCATATAAAACATTTTCTTATTAATAAACGACTTAATAGAAAATAATTCATATTCCGCTAACGTTGTATACGTTATTAAAATCAGAAATTTCCTCGATCTGGCCTCCCCAAATTACTATTAAGAAATTAACTTTTGCTTAAAACAGATTTCATAAGCACAAGTAGACAAATAAAGCGTTGTTCAAGACAAGTGACTGACTGCCGGCAATTAAGAGGCGAAAGCTAAACAAAGGAGCCTCTTAGTTACACTTAATTAAAAAACAGGAAAGATTCGTGAAAAGTATATTTTTTCTTTAATAAATGGGACGTAGGTTTGGAGTGATGTTGCGGGAACGTGAATAATAGCGTGAAGTGTAAGTTTTGCATTAAGGCACTACGGGCTGACATTACTTGGGCTATAATTAAAATTATACTTCAGCTTTCGAAATATAGTGAAGACACTTCTATCCCCTATTTTCACTGAATCTTGAGACATTGCGTGTTGAGTAGCGAACCCCAACGTCGAGCTGTGCCTCGTTACCAGAGCGAGGAAATGAAAATATTAAATACCTATATCATTCCTCCGAGTCTAGACAACCGTTGCGTTAACAGTCGCAAGCAAATTTACTATTAACACAATATGAAGAATA
Organism: Heliconius melpomene melpomene; assembly: GCA_000313835.2. Taxonomy (NCBI): domain Eukaryota; kingdom Metazoa; phylum Arthropoda; class Insecta; order Lepidoptera; family Nymphalidae; genus Heliconius; species Heliconius melpomene. Next base: position 110,852 of record HE670558.1, on the reverse strand, counting down.
TATTTAATATAACTTTAATATTCTTTTCGACTATCATATAGTAGTTTGTTCAAAAAGCGCAGTTAAGTTTTGAATGCGTTGCATCCACTTTAAAATATACATGTATGAAAATTAAACTGTAGAACTACGCCTATAGCGAAATATCCTCCGAGCCAGGGTTGCCATTTATGAGTTTATTATAGAGACATACTTATGTATATATGTATAGTATTTTACTGTACAATTAATTTAATTTTATAGACTAGAGGAAAATATATAATTTTTTGTTCATCATCTTTGTGTTAATTTTTGTACTTAAGAACTAAAATAAAAATACAAGTTCTCATAAAAAAAGCCTTAGGATCTAGGACAAGTCCAAAATAGCAAGTTAGCCCCATTCCCCAGAGCAGTCAGCCTAGTTTCGCCCTAAAGACCAGAATATGAGGTCGCAATCGCAAGACAACCCTACTCCAAGTTTAGTTGGTTTAATTTTCCGGGCGCGCGTCGCACAATGAGATGTGGCCTCCAGCCATCATTACTGAAGGTATGCTGCATCTTTCATCCCCGCATCACCCTGGCCCGCGCTGCCAACTTCGTTGTGAGATATGTGAAAGGTTTTGGGATATTAAAAGTCGCGTCTCCATTATGCGAGGATATAGTTTTTGTGCTATTGTTGGTAAAAATAATGCTAGAATAATAATTTTGGATTATTGTGGCTGTACATATGCGTGTCTGCTGTATTGATTTGGCGTAGGATGTACATTCGTTAAGGTCAAATACATCAAATAAAAGAAGAATGCTCATTATTTTACAGATTATGATATTTTTAAAGCTAGAAATGAAGTTCAAAGAGATATAAAAGTCCTATAGATTTAAAAGTCTTAGGTATATCGTCTTCCGTCTTGTCATTTTTAAGTAAAATTTCTGAATGCCTAAGAACAAGAAGAGAAAATTACAAATCCAAATATTTTTTCAGTATCTGTCATGTAATACTAAGTAATTAATTAGGATTACTTTAATTAATTGGTAATTACTTTAATTGCTTATCATTGTAATCACGATTTATTTATATTTATTCTTTCTTAAAATTTTACTCACAAGTTATTAACCTGGCCAACTAGATATTCTTTAAAATTGACAATATTTAATTTTCCTCTCACGCTTGTGTCGGCACGTGACGTGGGCCGCCATCGTTTCTAAAGGTATGCTGCGTTGCGGCTTTCATTCCTCCGCTTTGCAATCTTCGTTGAGCGATGCGTGAATGCTTTTTGGGATATTAAAATTCTATTTCCATTATGAATGAATACAGTTTTGTATGGGAGTGTAATTTAAAATTTTATTGAATTTCTATTCTTACATTTTGTATGATAAAATGTTCCTTATAGACTATAGTACGTATATTTTATAAGTTTCTACATATATTTTTTGGTTCAGCAAATTTTTTATATATTTTTTATTATATCCTATTTTTGGTAAGGTAAATAGAGTGATGGGACACAATTCATTCTATTTCTTTATTTTCAGCCTATTTGAAAATAATTATATAATAATTTTGAACTTGATTGAACCCAAGAGTTGAGTTGAAATTTTTAAATTTAAATATTGATAATTTGTACTATACTTAACACCAAAAGTAATATAAGATTGCGTACTTTACGTATCGGAACTAACTAACCCTAGTAAATATCAGCTAGACAGTTTTAATTAGTTAAATAACATAACAAGCCCTCATATTTGTAATGAGCTCGTATAATTTTATAAATACAGAGTTAACTGAAGGGATGCAGTAATTAAAGTGAGTAATCACTTGCTGCAACTTAAACTAAAAACTATTAAGTACTAATTTCCTTTAATTGTATGCAGTATATAATAGAGGGCGCAGTGAAAAGTTAAATACAGTGAAAAAAAATTTATGAAGGAAAAATGGTCGAAAATAAATTGTCCGATTGCTTTAAAGTAAATTTCATATTTCTCAAAATATTTGGCCTTTGGCCAGGCTCTAGAGACTCTGGATACTACAAATATTACTCAACCGTATTTCTCTTGATTATTTTATTAGTTTACAATATCTTACTTGTTTTCAACTTTCTTTCTACTCCTAGAAAAATTGATTTAATAATGAACGAGGTTATGTTCTTATTTACGGAAGTAGCTGTGTTTAGCAAAGTTTTTTTAATGCTTTTCATGAGACAGAAAATTTTTGATGCGTTCGATATTTTGAATTGTGAGGCGTTTAAAGGCCAGGATGATTTTAGTAGACAAATTATTAAAAATCATACACGAAAGTACCAAATCTATTGGAAATCTAACGCAATATTGTCTAATTTCGTCCATTTCTCTCAAATTTATATTCCGATATTTCAACATGTAGTATTCAATAAAGATATAGAGTTGCCGGTATGCAAGTATTATTTCTTAGACGATCAGATTATTCGCAACTTCTTTGTATTTTGGTTTGTTTATCAAACATTTGGAATATATGCACATATGAATTATAATGTGAATGTTGATGCGTTAATTGCTGGCCTCTTAGTCCATATTATAGCGCAATTGAAGGTAATAAGACATGAAATCGAAAATATAAAAGTCCTTAAAAGTAATAAGAAGTCCGTACAGGAAACAGATTATTTACAAATATCAACCTTGAATACATATTTAAAACATTATGAAGCTTTGTTAAAGTAAGTTATATGTAAATTGTTCATAATTACAGGGTGAGTCATATTGAACTTTCCGATTTCAATAAGGTGTGTATTAAAAACAAAGCGACATGCAGTAAACATTATTTTATTGTTTGAAAGCACATAACATGCAGTTTTAATTTAGTTGGTTTTAAAAATGATATCCTGTAAATGTCTACCTCCATTGACCACACACTGCTGAAGCCTTTCCCGGAAGTTGTCCATTACTCGTCGAGTCATATTCAGCGGAATAGCATTGATTTCTTCCGTGATTGCAGCCTTCAGTTCATCGATGGTTCGGGGACGATGCGTGTACACCTTTTCCTTCAGGTAACCCCAGAGAAAGAAATCGCAGGGGGTTAAATCAGGTGATCTCGGCGGCCACCCAACGTCACCTCGCAAAGAAATGAGATGACCGGGAAACATTTGTCGCAGGACTCGCTCTGGTAAAGAGGCAAAGCGCGGCGTAGAGTTCCGCCATTCTACACGTAGTTCCTCCAGAATTCAGCGGAACGTAGGGAATGGAAGTGTCATAACACTAAGTTCCTAGGTTTCATCTGCCTGTCCTGGGGAAAAGAGCATGAAGCTAAATAAAAAAAAATTATAATTTGGTAATAAACTAATGTTGTTATTTTAGATACTGTTCAATTGTGCAAGATATTATAGGAATAACGATGTTTGTACAGTTTGGGGTATCGTCCGTTATAATTTGTGTTGTTTTATACTGCTTACTTATGGTGAGTTTAATATAGTTTACCATTAATATTATAAGAAACGTAACGTATAAAGTTTTTACGGAAATTTGTGGCTAACAGATAAAGCTATGGTTCTATGATCGACGCTATAAAAGTTGAGAAAATGCATTAAAGTTGATGGCAGTGTCTTTGCAATAATTCAATTTACTCAATCTATTGTAAGTACTAAGTGCAATTCTTAAAGTTTTATGAAATTAAATAGTAAGTCATTTAAAAAGCAACATTTCAAATCTTGAAATTTAACAATAAGTTCGATAGCAATAAGATCTTTACCGCTAGCGGGGTAGCCGTAGCGTCAAATGCTACAGTTTCCGCAAATCTCTTTCGCCTCGTACGTCTTTCATTTTTTGAAGTAATCTCTTCTTTCATCATCTTTCATCTTTGCTTTTTACGTGATCTTCCTCCAGTATCGCCGATATTGTGGTCTCGAAGGCCAACGGAGGTGTACTCCAGCCTTTCTTTCTACTCATTCTTTGTTCATAATTTTCTTGTCATTCTTTCATCAGTCATTCTGTCCATGTCCTCAAACCACATAAGCAAGTTCTTATTGCGTAGTTTAAATCTTAGTAAAATATATTTCTTTCAGCCGTTTACAATCCAAGGGCTGATGTTTAAATTAGCTTATTTATTTGCAATGATGTTACAAATTTTCGTGCCAGCATGGCTAGGGACTCAAGTGGAGTATGAGGTTGGAATTAATATTTACATATACCATATGTATGTTTTGTAGAAAATGTTTGTTACATTATCAAATTGCAAAAATAAATAATTGAATTGGATTAAATTGAAATTATTTGTTACAATTTACAAATTTTAACAAAATACGAGGGGCATTCAAAAAGTAAGTTTCGTTGGTCTGGTTTTTTTTAAAATAGGGAAACTTACATTTTAATTGCCCCTCGTATTTTAACTAAAAACACTAAAAAATGATTTTTTCCCTAAAAAAGATTTTTTATGATTCAGCTTCAATAAACAATGTGATACTAAAAGTAATTATTAAAGATTTCATATATTTCAATTGACATTGACAGAATAATAAAAATGATGAATTACAACTGGATATTTCAAAATCTATATATTAAAATATTACTATACTTTTTGCAGAGTCAAAAATTGACTTTTGCCGCGTACAGCTGTGAATGGATACCGAGATCGGAGATATTCAAACGAAGTCTTAAGCTTTTTATGGAACGAGGAAATACTAGCATCGTGTTAACAGGATGGAGGATATTTCCTCTGTCACTTGATACGTTCACGTCGGTAAGTGAACATTCATATGTTACATATATTTGATATACAAGTATGAACATAGTTATATTTAGAGGCGTTTTAGCAATTTATTGCTTTTTCAGCTTCACACTACATCTCGCATATAGCAGGGTAGGCAGAGGCAACCTGGGAACCTAGTGGTAAGATACTTTCCAGTTCCCATTAAGACTTCCGTTCCCCCAGTTTCCGCCAAATTCTGGAGGCGTTTTGAGTGGCGCAACTTAACGCCACGCATTGCTTTGTATGAAATTCGCTGCGCAATCAAAACCTATAGGGTTAGACTGTACTCAACTTATAAGTATTTCATAGAAAAAAAATATTACAAACTTATATTTGTAATCCATTTCATACAAAATGTGTGCATATGCCCGCAAATTTTAATTGTACTTCCCGTTGACCTACTATCCTGAAATTGCTATGGAAGTCTCAGTTATTGCCTCAGTGCGAGTCGGACTCGCATTTTACTGTTTTTTTTCTCTCACATCTATTATGACTTTGTGTCTCTTTCATCTTCCGACATAAACAGAGCAAATATTTTTTCAATTATTATTGTAATTTTTCCTTAACGATTTACAGTAATTTATGGATAGTGGTTTAGTACAAATGCCTAATTTTTATTTTTGTTTCAGATTATGAAAACTGCGTATTCTTTTTTCACTCTTTTTCATAACATTCAAGAATAAGGAAGTTACATTATTTATGTATTTCTTTATATCATGTATTCATGTATTCCTCAAAAATGTTATTTATATTTAACCAATAATAAATCCATATATTTAAAATAGTTTTATAAAAGTATATGGTTTATTGTAGCTTCTAGTTTTTGCTTATGTATAGCACGATCGCACCTTTTTCTAGACTTTATTTTAAGTTTTTTTTTCTGCTACAGAAAATGCGAAAAAATATGCATTTAACACCTTTGAGATTTTATATTAATATCATAGTAAAATTATTATAGTAAAGTTTACATTGTATAATTTCTTCAAAATAAAAATATTAATTAATTGCTGTATATAGTTTTTTCCTTTTATTCAATTTTCTATTGGGGCAGTCGCGGCGCGTATATGTATTGTAGTATAATTGTTTAATTACTATATTAAATGAAATTATATTATTATACATAGTCGATGATGAAGAACTTCGCTGAAAATGGCCTTGCTATAATTTTACCCCTATTAAGCTAATAAATTAAAATTAGAATATTAACATATATAATATTTATAAAATACTTATCTATATAATAGTTGTAGGTATCCACGTAGTATGTATATGTGATTATAACCCTTAAATAAATTCTCAGGGTAGATTTCTATCCTAGTTTACACTTTTTCCAAATAAGTCTTGAACTTGGTCCAATGTAGCGTTACTGGTCTGCTCTGATGTACGTAATCTCGTTGCCGACAGGCTTTGTATGTGGACGCAGATCTATTATTGCAAGACATCGAAAATTACCCCACAAAAGTGAAAAACTTACATTAGGTACTTTTTTATCTGTCTATATTGTTTTTCTTTACAAACTGTCTTTGTGAGTATGGTAGATAACAGAATTAATAAAAATAAAATTCATATTAGAGTTACTCGTATTATACAAATATTTTACATTCCATTACAAAGAGAGATAATAAGAGATGTGGCGTAATCAACTCTTGTAAAATAGTGTCAATATTCTATATATTTCCACGCAGTAAAGATACAAAGACCATCAAAATTTACATTTTTCCATAAATGTATGCCTTTTTGTTGAATATTCTTCATTATTATATAATGAAAACAAAAATATGCATATCTGTATTTTATGCATATTGGAGTCGAAAGCTACACTACGAAGGAAGCTTAAATTGCGAATGTAGTTAAGGGTTAAATTGTAAAATATGTAGGCGTATGTACGTATATATAAAATAAATTTACTAGTTTGTAAAGAATGATTTTCATTGCTTATTTGAAATAACAGTATTATTTTAATATAAGCCGAATTTTTAAGACAAATTGAAACAATAAATATTAGGTAAAATAAAAAATAAAGCATTATAAGTTTCCTGTCCTCTAAAATATTGTATGATGGAAAACAAAAATTAAAAAGTATGGAAATTCTTATAATTTATTTTGAAATTTATTTACTTTACATATGGTAATTTTTTTGCCTGTAGAAGATAAGAACGCTGCATTTCCTATATAGCAGGGTAGGCAGAGAAAACCTTAAATAGTCGTAGCTGGTCTCGAATATAAATAATTCTTTCCCCAAGCAGGGATCCAACCCACGATCATCAAACACACTGGCGTTGTCCCGCTGAGCCATCTAGGCAGACGTGCCCGACTACTCCCACTAGTTTTTGGCAAACAGTCCATTAAGTATAACTTATCCCCTCCATAACAATCCTCATCCCTTGCCAAAGTAATATGTTAGACGTTTAATGTATAATAAAAATTATGCAATCGTGTAAATGGAAAAGAAGTGGCAAGTGTACATTATCTCTGTCTAGCTCTCAAGCGATACGGCGTGAAGCTATTCATTTATTATGTAAAAGTAGAAAATTATTGCGAAAAGTGCATGTGAACGGTACTCGTATTTTATGCTACGATTGTTATATACTTTGACATTTCTATTTCTCGTATACATGAGAAACAATTGTAATTCGTACCTATGTTCAGAATGATGTTTCTATACTTAAAAAGCTTGAAAAAAGCTTTCATATGTTGGAAATATTTAGGAATATGGTCTGTTGGGATTGGGTGTAAATATTACAATTATTATTCGTTTATGTATTTCCTCTGGACCCTTGTACTGTATAATCCAATGCTCATATAACATTTGTGATATATGCCTGGAGCAATTGAGTTGTTGATTCAAGAGATTACGCTTTTCTTTAACAATATGGCAATTACAATACAAATTATAATGATAATGATAATGATACTGATTTGGATAAAATAAGTTCTGCTAGTACTAGATAGTGAAGAAATGGAAAAGATACACACACGCCATTTTATATACTGATTTGTCGAAATACAATTTATATTAGAAATTTTATTATCGATTGGGTAATTTTACTTTCCTATTCTAATCTTTCATACCTGTCATCGCATATATGACAATGTCCTCCTACGAAGTTCAACCGCCCACGCCGAATTATTACTTATTGAATGACGATTCGAGAAAGGAATATTTTGTACCAATCTTTGTGTATCAGGGCTTCGGTATATATGGCCTAATGATGTATGACGTAACGACGGAGGCTTTTCTTATAATTTGGTTTAACTCAAATAAAAATATAGTCATATTCTTTTAGAAATCTAAACAAAAATATTAACATAGAAATGATAAAAGAAGTTTAACAGAAAATATACATATATTTGGAAACATAAGGAATCATTAAAACACTACGATTCTATATTGAGGTATTTTTTTTAAAATATTTATTAAGCACGATTGCTTTTACACAAATAATCATTTATATATATGAAAAAAGGTATTGTATATTATTTAGATAAAGCGGTTGTTTTAACGATACAGTTTTATCAGTAGAGTAGCAGAGTATCAATTAACAATTGTCTGATCACATTTTTTACTCATATATCACCATCATCACCACTAAACATTTTGTATTCCAGAGGCTCTATTCAATAAAAAATGTTTAATGAAGAGCTAATAACTTAACACAAGTACATTATAAGTAGAAATTGATATTATTTTATATTATATCTTAAAAAATATATAATGTTTCACAATTCTTTCGTTTTCAGTTTCGTTAACATCCAAGATGTAATAAACGTAACAATGTTTATTAAATATGCAATGGGATCTCTGGTTATCTGCGTGCTTTTATGTGGATTGCTTTTAGTAAGACTACTTTGCAATATTTTTAAGTGAGTTCAACTACATAATCTTTTCAGTTCGGAGGACGGAGTGTTTTGACACTAGAATCTCTTTGTCTATTCATGAAAAATGGTGGTACTAAAAAAAGAATACCTACAGATATCATCTCCTGTATTATGTATATTTTAATAATAGATTCGTATATTTATCAAAGAAAATGTTCCTTTCATTACGATTTGGGTATAATGGAATATTGTTTGTGTGGGTGGGAGTCTACAAATGTATAAGCATTGTGAACATAAATATAATTTCCAGATCATTCATCGATTTCCAGAGCAGCCTAGATTTTATTAACTAAACCTTGTGAGTCAAAGATTAATATTAAGAAAATAGACAAGAATAAATGAGAAGGATACGAGAGTGTCCTTGTATTTATCTTTATGCCAAATATACCCTTTAATTCAGTGAGCCATTAGTATTGCAATATAGCATCTTATAGCAGACTGAGAGTAAAAAGATGACAAAAGGCGGTTAGTTCCGCCATCCAACACGCAATGCCTCCAGCATACGGCGGGAAATGGGCAACGGAAGCGTCATAATCTCGTGAAATCAAAAATAGAGTGTCTTGACACTATGTTCTCAGGTTCCCTCTGCCTACCTTTGCTCTGTGTACAATATATACCTTGTTAATTATATCTTCCAGCCTTTGACAATGGAGGCTTTCACGTTCACGTTGTCCTATTTAATGGGAATGATACTACAGTTGTATGTGCCAGGGTGAGTCGATACACAAATTACTGAACAGGTGATTATAACTCCATATATAGTACGTTTGTTAATACTGAATTGTTTACATTGAAAATGTATGGAAATAGGGAAAATTTACCTAATTGGTGATTTTGATTTCAATTAATTTGTTTTTATTACTAATGATGGCTTACAGCTAAAACTAATAGTTTTTTAATAATAACTTTGGTACAGAATATGTGGGGTAATGATTGAGTTTCTGAAAGATATTACCCAATCTTTTAATTTTACATTAATATTTTTAATTTTTTATTCAATAAGTTTGGTATTTTATTCGCGTATAAAATGAACGTGCAAAGTCCAAGTCGTTATATCGACAGAAGTTAGCGCTTACGTAAAGAATAGCTGTGTTGACATATTTAATGCTACCTCTACGTGCTCGTCCAACACATAGTCTACTTTGAGAACAATAGAATCGTTTTATTCTTGCATATCGAATGGGCTAGAGTAAAGAATATGGGTCATAATCAGAAAAAGTGACCATTTTGTGTCTTTTCTTGTCCCGCTAGTTTGAATGCGTTTTAAAAATACAATTTTAAAGATAGCTTAAATATTTTGCCATTTAAGATAAATTTACTTATTAACTTAAAGATTTTTGTAATATTTTAAATGTATTATGGCTAATAATAGTATTTTTTGTTAGTTGCAAAAATCCTTTCAAAATGCTTCCATACAATTTTTCGTGTCCCATTCACCACTTTACTTTTTAAAAATAGATTTGTTACGAATATTTATGGTTTTATTTGATTTCAGATGTGTTTATATTACTTTACATTATGCATAATATTAAATAGAACTACTTTTATTGATATATTATTTAGTAAATAGTATATATTAGTTAAGTAAATTTGTCCCAAAATATTGTCTTTTTGTTACTCAGGGCTAGTAACGTACAATTAAATTATGAACGCAATTATTTTGAATGATATTTAATATTATTTTTTATTGTGGCACCATAATTCTTAAAGTCAATGCTGTCGTAACTACAACCAGTAGTGTTCTCGCAGCAGTTGAGGGGTTCAAATGTTTTAGAGGGAATGCGTGAAATTACATCTCAGGGTTATAAACGGCTTTTATTTTGGTAAGTATTCTATAATTTCGTTTTCTTGTTTATGTTATTTGCGTCTTTTTACAAAATCTCAAAAAAGAACTTCAGTGCTTGCACATGCAACACGTGGCTTATGAGCAAATATTTAAAAAGGTTAGAATTTCTCAGATTTTATTCTCAATTTTGTTATATTTCGTTACGTAACGGAACTGAGAAAATATGAAGCCTAGTTCATAATTACGTTACCATAGGAGATTATGTATATAAAAAAAAATGCTGGCATATGAAAAAATAATTAGTGACTTTTGATAACGTGAAGTAACCAAAAATAATGATTTTTAGGTTTTTTGTCTGTTTGCTTGTTTGTTTAATGTGTTTGTGCACGCTTATCTCAGAACGGCTTAACCGATTTAGTTAAAAACATTTTTTTATTCTTCCTGAAATTAGTTGTGATTTTGTAATTTTTTTTTCTCTGGAGATAGTGCATTAATAAATATGTAGCTCAAGCGGGTGAGGCTTTTATTTAAAAACAAATAGGTTCTGTACTAGACAATATACATGAAATATTATTAAATACCTATTGATAACTATTTTTTATTTTCAGTAAGCGTCATGGCTCCTATGTCAAATGCTGATAGACAAAAAAGATATAGAGAACGTCTTAAACAGACCAATCCTATTAATGAAGATATGCGAAATAAACACTTACAAAGAATTCAACTTAATTCCCGTGATAACGACTCAAATTTTGATATATTTTAAAGTGGGTTTAATTTTATCATTAACTTTGTGATTTCTAACTAGAAATATAAGTTTATTACGTTACGAACTAGCGTTATTATATAGTTAATATTGTCACTTTGTTATGTTTTCTTACATTTATAATCTATTAATTCAACGATTGAATCTTTAAAATTTTAATTTGTGTCTCATTAAATAAAAAAACCAATAGTTTTATTCATATAATATTCTTATTTTGTTGTGTATAATGCCTTATAACATCAGTTTCGTAACAAACATTATCAGTATTGTTACTTATCAGTTACGTTACGAATTCGAAAATGTCCACTTTTCTGATTATGACCCATATAGCAAATGAAAAATAGTGGTAGAGTCGAGCTGAGGTCAATCGAAGAGCTGGGGTATACGTGTGGTGACTGCAAACATGACGAATTGTGAGTTCGATTCCCTCTTGAGGAAATTAAATATTTCATATTTTCATTTCTTCGCTCTAGTATCGAGGCAAAGCAGAGTGTTGAGTTCCACCTCAATTCAGTCAACACACAATGCCTCCAGAATTTGAGAAAATGGGGAATGGAAACGCCTTAATAAGAACGGAGTGTCTCTGTCCTCTGCCTACCCTGCAATGCGCGGGGTTTGCCGGTATGAAGTTGAACAAATAAATAAATAAAAAGGCCTCGATAAGAAAAAGGTTAGTTTTATTTAAATATAATAATACAATCTTAAAGATAGTAACCAAAACCCAATCGGTCATATATATTCATTGAGTTTCATATTAATAAAAAGCCCAGATTCCAAACTGCTGAGTTCAACGTATCCTTACAGAGTCAAGAGTTAGAGTTTGCGGCGTATAATACCGAATGGGTCTCAAGAACAGTCTTCAAGATTTCCATTTAAAAAGAGTATCACAGTTTTTATGGAGCGCGCTAACATTCTCATTGTATTGGTGGATTTGAAGCTGTTTCCTTTATCTCTTCAGACCTTACTTCTGTAAGTACTTAAATATACTACTATATATTCTCTTTTTATGACCAACTGTTTTGTTTTTAAGTCAGTTCTTTCAGTACTCTAGATCCTACAGTTATAATTAAACAGAAGATATTCAATAAATTGTTAAGTAAAATTAAACTCATTATGTTTTCATAGAATTTATAAAATCTTTTTACTTCCAAAGACTTGAATTTCCAACGCAAAAGAAAGTCAAGAATATTTGAAGCGTCTATGGTCCATCTACGATTACCTAAGAGACTTCTCGGCTTGTAAAGCGGGTCAGGATCCTTTATTCTAAATGGTATTTTTTACTTTTCTCATTATACGTTTATTTAAATATTACAGTTTCTGCAGACATAAATTTCTTTAGTTATATAAAACCTTGAAATGAGAAAAATTGTATAAATATGAAATATTTAATGTTGACATATTATTTCACTATGTAATGCTTTCGTTTTTATTTTATATTTCTTGTGTTTTGCGTACCATAATTTTATTCTTCATTCTCTGCAAAGTACATATTTAGTAGCGGCACCTAACAAATGCACTTTGCCTTTGTTTCTCAAACATCTAAAGTATAAATCTAAATATTTTATCGAACATTTGAATTCACAACCATTTTGTTCTTCGACATACAATCTACCTTAAATACGAAGCGATTTCGTAATTATATTCCTTATCCCAAACAAAATTAAAATTAGTAGCACGCGCCATTTGTGGTATTCACCAGATGAGCTGTTCAGCCAGTTTAAGAGTTAACGCGAAACATTTTCTTCGTGAGCCGACGACCCCTGCAATTAAAACGCACCCGAAGGGTTGCATCGCTTTCGATATTGCGAGCACGTCCATTGTTTTAATCTACTCTGCAATCCAGAAGGATATTATACAGAATGATAATATTCCCCACTTTATCTTGACACTTGACGTTAAATAAAAGTGAACGAGTAGGTTCCCTGGCGGGGGTCAAACGTTGCCGGTCGGTAACCTTCTCGCGGAACATGGTAGCGTTATACTTGATTGAAATATTAATTCGTTGCCCCGTCGCGTCGCGATAACTGTAGAAATAATTTTCTCGTTTAAATCGCTTCGTAGAAAAGAAGCTTACCGCTGTGTTCATCTTGAGATTTTTCATAACTATTCCCTTTGTTGAATAAATAATCACATTTTTAATGCATAGAAAATGATATTTATCTTTCTCAGTACTCAGTTAAGTAACTTATTTTAATTTTTTAACTTTTATTTACCCAAACTAAGACCCAAATGCAGCTTCGTCCGCTTTTACTTATATTATAGCCAATTATAGACCTATTCCGTACTAAGGGATCACAGACATCATCTATTTGTGTTCATGACTGTTTGTAATTTGTATATAAATATAATCGTACCACTCCAGAGAGGCCAATCAGAGTGTGTGATCGTAAACGCGGCAGGTTGTGGATTCGATTCCCACCCGAGAAAATAAAATATTCTCATTTCTTAGCTCTTATTTCGAGGCAATATCTGTGCCTACCCTACTGTGTGCGGGATACAGCGTGAAGCGTGGGTATATATGGCTATATACAGCCTATATTATCCAATTGAGAAATTTCAAGAAACTATAAAGGAGCTAAATTTCACGCTCTGCTAATACCCGGTAACACCTGCGAACGTACTCGTTAGCGGCAACTCAGAATTGTCGTCGATTAAAATCACTAACGCCATATCCAACGCTAATTGCTTTGAGTAATGTATACCTCTTATATTAATAGTTATTCTAATTACATTTCCTGTTAAGCTTGAAGCTTGTTTGTATTATATAGTAATATAGGTATGTATTTAAAAATAATCTAAAAAATATTGTTTTGGTTCGATGGATTTTAAAAACTCTATATAACATACCTATTTATATTTCTTCATGAATTAAAGCCTACAAATGAAACATTATTATGTTGCCTTATCCATAGTAGTTGCTGTAACATTCATAATATTGAAAAAAAAACAATTCAGTATTTTAAAATAAATTCTAATAAATGGACTTGGATGGGTTTTATATAGGACATCTAACTTGTAATATATATTTTCTTTTTTAAACTGCACACTTCATGTAAAGATAGTGTTAATTGGCTACATTTAATAATAAATATCAACATTAACTTGTAGCAAGTTAATGTTGATATTTATTATTACACTACTGACAATAGCGTAACTCAACGCCGTGCTTTTTCTTGTTGGATCGGGAAAATTTCATTTCTCCGTGTGGGGATTGAACCCACAACCAATGAATTTACAATCAACAATATCCACTGCACCATGATGGTCTTGTAATGAATAAAACTGCCAAATATGTTAATAATTAGTATCATCGTATACATTCTTTCCAGTTAGTTTTCATGCAACTACCTGCATTTTATTCAAATTAAAATTATAAAATGTGAAGAGCAAAATTATGAAACGAAGAAAACTTTGCTATCTCCTGTTTATTTAACTGTTTGTAAAATCTTAATGCCGTGGTTCGAGCTTAATGCTAATGAGCCAGCGCATTATACGGTTGTTTCATTTGAGGATTAAAATTAAATGAGACAATATGAAAATTTTTGATACATTTTTTCAGCTTCTCACTGTATTCTGCACTTAGCAGAGGCAGAGGAGGTCTGAGCAAAATGACTTGAATTTTATTGCCTCGCGTGGAAATCGAATCCCTGCTACAGCCTGCGTTTACATTCGCACTTTGTCCTGATGCTAGGACTGGTCTGGTGGACTCATATTTGTTCACTGGTACAATAATCATTATATACTGTCTGTATCTATATATAAAATTGAAAGGTCACTCACTCATCACGAAATCTCAGAAACTACAAGTACTAGGAATCTCAAATTTTGCATAGGAGGTACTTATAGGACGTAGGTGCTCGCTAAGACGGGAATTTTTGTTTTTGGGGTCGAAAGTTTGTATGAAACTTCGTTACTACAAATGCTAGGTCTCAAATTTTGCATAGACGTCACTAGGAAGTAGTCATTGAGACAGAAATTAATAATAACATAGTTCACGCGGGTAAAACCGCGAGCGGGCCGCTAGTAAAAGTATAAATCACAGTTAAAAAATTACTGATGCTGTTAGTTGTAATTTACTTTAATATCGAATAATTGTCCGAAGAAGACAACATTTTTTTAGAAGTTTGTAAATTTATAACTTTGTACAGTTGCTACATACAATAATTAGAATAAAATTCATGTAAGGCTTTCAATGCCTTAATTTTTTATATATATATCTAATATCATTAACTAATTTCTTTTCGTAATCTTCTCTCTTCAACATAATTCAATTTATGTAAATATCTATTGCACATAAATATCAATATGCATTTTTAACTAAATAAAATCTATATTCGAAAAAAAAAGAAAACATAAAGCTTTATTAAAAATTATTGCACAACAGTATGCGAAAGAAGATCCAACTCGACGAGCTCGTTACTAAACTCAAACAATATTTTACTCGAAAAATGTTTTTACAACTTTTAGAATAGAAAGTTCCATTAAAAACTGTGCAGCACTGAAACTTGTTGGATCTGTTGTTACAGTTGTGTACATTGTTAAGTTTGCTAACTGTTAATATGGAGGAGGAGGAGAGCTCTTGAACAGTGCTAATGAGCATAGCCATTACAGTGTGCGTGCCTCAAGTACGGGAGGTAATCTTTGGATAACCTGGAGTGGTCTTAGGACTTTTACGTACGGAGTGTTCATAAATTAAGGTTATTTCAATTTTAATATTTTATTAATAATAATTTAGAAAAATATATTAAAAATATATATATTTATATACGATTCTAATTAATTAATTAATTACAACAATATTATCATGAAAGTTATATTGCAATATAATGAAACTAATCGTGGCCCAGAAGCACAGATGTGGGATTGTAAGTGGGTTGTGGGTTTAACTCTAAGAAATAAAATATTTACATCTCTTCGCTCTGGTGTCGAGGTAAAACGCGGCGTTGAATTCCGCCACTCAACACGCTAATAACCAAACTGAAATATAAAAATTAAAATAAATCAATTTCAGTGTGGCCAAAGCCTTAACCTGCAACACATTTGGATAAACCGAAGTACACTTAGGGAACCTTTAGATGCTTTGTTACAATAACAGGAAAGTTGACTTTTGTTGTTTTTAATCTCGGTTGCGTAGTTCAAGTCATTGTTAACGTAGTGCCTACGTGATAATACTCGTAGTGTTGCTAGTGATAAGCTAGTGCTCCTCTCCGGGCTATGGACGTGTGGAGGGCACTTCACTGAAAAACCCGGGATGGGGGCTAGTTGCGATACAAACATAGCTATGGTGTTGCGATGTGTAATGTTGTACTAATGGTTGCGGGTTCAAATCGTACTGAGGGTAACATTTATATTTATTATTTAGGTTTATATTCGGTATTTGTGCAATAAACTTTAACCTATAGCAATGAATATAGAAGGGCGTTGTTTGCTGAAAGTGGAAGAAAAATATTTACTCTTCTTTTCTAGATATATCTAAGATATATATAAGACGATTGTTGCAAATAATTGAACTTTCAGTACTATTTTCAGTATTGATCATACTTGTACTCATATATCAGGTTATAGTAAAATGAACTAAGCGGTTGTTTAGTTAGCTAGTTTGTTTTCAGAGAATACATCAAATATTACCTGATTCTAGGTAATAAAATCAAAATTCATCAAGACTATTTGCCTGTTTGAAATATTAAAATATTTATTATATTATTATTAGAAATAAAACCTGTTACAATAAAATACCTAATAATATTTAACGATAACAAAGCAAGAAACCCAAACATGTGCAGAATAAGCAAAAGCGAAAGTTAATTAAACAGAATTTCTATAGCGTTCTCTGTTCTGCAAAAATTACTCCCGTACAATTCACTTTCCAAGTTAAACATTTACATTTCAACATTGTATTTGTGAGAAGGCATTGAGTGAAAAGTGCCAGATTTAATCATTAACAAATAATTCCCTACTGTTTTCACGAAGAAACAAAGACAGCTTACATCAAAAGAGATTTCGCAATTAACGATGTGTATTACAAGTTTAATTGAACGCCAATATATTGTGGGATGTTTAAACTGAAATATCGTAATTAATCCTTTATTATGCTGATTTATGATTTTATTGCCTAATTTCTCTTTTTTTGGTTCGCGCTGTATTTTGCATATAGTTAGGTTAGGTAGGCAGAGGAATGTTACTGTTAAGACATTCCGTTCCCAATTTTCTGCAGAATTTTCAGACATTGTCTGCTGAATAGTGTAACTCAACGACGCCCTTGGCCTTTTTATAGAGGAAGCAGGTGCGAGAAATATTAAATAATTCCTTACTAAATATCAAATATTAAATAATTCCTTACTAAATATTAAATAGTACGAATCGAACCCATAACCATTATTTTATTAGTCACACGCTCATACCTCATTTTTTTTATTGGTCTTCTTATTAATTTGAAATAAAAAAAATCGATTAAGTACGAGTCGGAGTCGTTTACCGAGACTTCCATATTATAACTTCAGGATTGTAGGCAAATGGGAAGTACAACTTTTAAAAGCTGACAAAGTTTATAGCAGGGCATATGTACCTCGTTTAGTATGAAATGAACTACAAATATAAGTTTGTAATGACTTTTTTAATACCTAGAAATTTTGACTTTATAGATTTTTTTCTTTATTTGTATACTTCGTGCCAAATTTCAAAACTATACGTTCGAGAGAAATACCCTATAGGTTTTGATTAAGCGTTGAATTTCATACCAAAAGCTGAAAAATTTAAGTTTTATTTTATGCTTCAAGGGAACATAAACTTGAATTTCATGATACCTCCACGCTATCTTGAGATAAATAGTCCTGACAGGCGGACAAAGTTATTATTCTATAAAGGTTCCATTTTCACCTTTTGAAACGGAACCCTAAAAAGTATTAAAAAATGTATACTTTAAAAAAGCAGTCGAAGAGTTGATGAGAGCGCCCTGGGATGTGATGCGAGTTCGACGTAACGAATGCCCGCGGGCGTGTTTTATCTGCTGAATAAAAGTGTTGTTGCAGTACAGGATCTAATGATGCTACCTGAAAATGTACCTCGAGATGTGTTCCTTTGTTGTATGCTCTCTGAAAATCAAGTGGAACTTGTGTGCCTCATCGCCTTTACACAAAAAAAACAAGCTTGTGTTTAAGCGAGAATAATAGGGATTTTTCATCTAAATTTTAGCCCCTTTCATGACCTGGTAGTTAAGGGTGTTTTAAATAGCGGAGTGGAATACTGAAAAGCTATTTTGTCTATGTTGTAATTGTTATCTTACGCTCCTGTATATAATAGTGGTTGGTGAAGTAAATAGTCTTTTTTTAAAAGTAATTATATTCAATTTATTTTTATTTTTATAAGTACCACGAAACATGTGTTCAATGAAATATTTTTAAGACTCTAAATTTAAAATTTTACAAAAATCGGTGGCGATTTAAAGATTTTTCCATACAAACCTTCAACCCCTTATTTACACCCTAGTGGGAGAATTCTAGAAAACGATGAAACACGTTTTAAATTAAATACTTTTAAAAATCTAAATTTCAAATTTTAACGACTGTGCGTCTTACCTCAGTCATTGAGGGCAAGTCCTTTTATATATATAGATTTGTTAACTTTATAAAAATATGTTATAACAACAACCTTATATTATTTGATTCCCTTTAAGTCGAAATCCTTATCGATTCCGTAAGATATCTTAATTTTTCAACGGATTTATTTTTTATAAACTTAACTTAAATAAAGACTTTGTAAATAATTAGGTAAATAACATAGTAGTCGATAAGTTTGTATAACTAACTAATATTTAATTGTAAATTTTAATAATCCCTTCTTTTTTTAACAGACCTTTATTTATCTATTTTATTTTATGTACAACATCACGTATTTAATTTAAATACAGTATAAATACAATTTAAGTTATTATTTATAGACCATTAGTAAATACGCGGTTTTAACAAAAAAAATATTAAATCAAATAAAATAGCTGTCTCGAAAGGATAACATTGGTAGTAAATCTATTTTGCGTTGCTATGCACTCGATTCAATAGCAAATATTTGTGAGCGGGGTTGGGCGGCAACTGATTGCAAACCCAAAGCAGACGCTCAAGGCTTTTAAGAAAAATACGTTACAAAATACTACCTATTCCATATGAAAGTATGGAATGAATAATATTTTGCCATTCTAAACTGAATGAATATAGCTATGTTTAGAAACAAATTAAATTAAATCAGCTTCACGCAGTATCCCGCACCTAGCAGGGTAGGCAGAGGGAAACTAATATTAAGACACTCCGTTCCCCAGTTTCTGCCGAATTCTAGACGCATTGCGTGTTAAGTGACACCACCACCAACACCAGACACCAGAGCTCGACACCAGAACGAAGAAATGGAAATATAAATTTAAATTAATATTTCATCTCCTCGAGTGAGGATTGAACCCACATCCGGTTTTACAGTAACACTTTGGGCCCCTGCGCCACGACTGGCCTCAGCTAGCTTCTAGTTAGGCATAGATATATCAATTTCAGTAAAAGTCTTCAAGAAAAACTTGGATAGAGGTGAGCAATTAGAGCGTGTCCGTGCTCCATTTTGCGGGTGGGTGACGACACCTGCACTAATTGCGTCTCATTTAGGAATTACCGGCCCTGCAATTAACCTACATACGTTTGCATCTTTAAACGTACATATGCAGGGTACTTGTGTATTGAGAACTTCTGCCTTTGAACGGCATGTTGGATGAATTTTTAAATATTCTAAATGACAAGACCGCGCTAGCGAGCTGGTGGCAAGGTGTCATTTCCGCGATGGCATGGCTATTAATTTAAAACTGCATTTTTATTAAAGGCACCTTGTTAATAACATAGCTCTTTATATTTTTTAATTTGTAGCCGTAGTCTAGCGTGTAAATGTATGCAATTAAAAGGTTAGTATAAAAAGTTGAAACTAAGACGGAAATATTTATTTTGAAGCGGAATCAACGATAACGACGTAAACTTGGAAAGCCGTAGAGTTTTATTTGAAATTACTATGCCACTGAAACAAAGTGATTGCTTTTCTATTAATAAGAAATATTGGACTTTGATTGGCATCTATTCGACTATAGATTCGAAAATGTATATTTGGTATTCAAGAATTGTCCTATTCATATTTATTTTCATTTACGATACATTGAGTACTTTAAATTTTTATTACGTACCAAGAGATTTGGATCATTTCATCGAAGAATTGATATTTTACTTTACGGAATTGTCAGTTATATCGAAAGTATTGACATATATTTTGATGCGTGAAAGCATCACTAAAATACTTTGCGTGTTAGACAGTGAAAAGTTTGAACCAGACACAGAAAAAGGAATACAGATTACAACTGCCGCGATGAAATTTAATGTAAAATATTGGAGAATCGTAGCATTCGTTTCGTATTTTTCTCATTTAATTCATATATTATCGCCTCTTGTAGCTCATTTAAGCTTGTCTGTACCACTTGTATTGCCTTTGTGTAGTTACTCCTTTTTAACAGAGAGTTTTAAGGAGAGATTCATTTATCCACTTTACACGTATCAATGTCTGGGTATGCACGCACATATGTTGTGCAATCTAAATATAGACACATTTTTCTTGGGCCTAATGATTTTCACGATAGCTCAGTTGGAAATATTGGAAGATAAACTGGTTACTTTAACTAATATTTCTCGATTACCTAATTCTAAAACAGGCGACAGGAATATTTCAAATAAAAATGAGTTAGAATTTGGAAAAAACTTAAACAAATGTGTTATACAATATACAGAGATCAGCCAGTAAGTATTAGTACATATACATATTAAATGCAATACTATTTTAATAATTATGTTATATAATTTCTACCCTTTTTTTAGATTTTGTGATTTAGTTGAAGATGTTTTCAGCATTACTCTGTTTGTACAATTCGGTATAGCTTCATGTATTATTTGTGTATGCTTGTTTCGGTTTACACTGGTCAGTACTTTTTATTAATAATTAATTAATTATAGACTTTTAAGCTTAACTTAATTTTAAAATCTACATTTCCCGACCACAAATCTACATTTTAAATAATACATCTTTTACTTCTATATTAGTAACGTAAACATAATTCTAATAAAATAATATGCAACCATTATATTATATTATAGAAATGGTATCAAAAAAAAAATAAAAAATATACTTATTAACAATTATAACACAACAGTCAATATCAATAATAAATGTTTACTTTGCAGCCAGCCCCGATCCAGTACTACATGTTCTTAGCGAGTTACATGTTTGTGATGACGATACAAATTGCGGTTCCTTGTTGGTTCGGTACTCGTATTATAGTTAAGGTATTTATGTTTTATCGGTCGAAGTATTAATGAATTATAGTAAAAAGGTAGCAAGTTCGATTCGTACTCGGGGGAATACCCTGGTAGATCAGGTGCGGCGTTGAGTTCCCCCACTTAATACCGAATGTCTCGAAATTCTGCAGAAAGTAGGGAAAAGAGAATCATATCATTGGGTTCTCTCTTTCTCCTCCTATTTGTTATGCACTGTTTTTTTGTATAAAAAAAAATCCATCGCAGTTTAGTAGATAAATGTGTGAGTAAACGTTTTTAATTAAAATACAGATTTTTCATTACACAAAATATTTTTCTATTAGATTTGGTGTTTCATCATCGTATATAAATGTTATCAGAAGACCTGTATTGAATTTATTTTATGAAATATTTTTTTGCAATTAGTTAAAATTTTTCCACTGTGGGTCGTTTAAATATTATTCTAAAGTATCGATATTCTCATTGAAAAGCTGCAGTTTGAAAAATTTGGTTACATTTACAAATAAATATTTATTTATTATTCTCATATTTTTTTCATGATCTGTGTACAAACTTCCCACATCCAACTATCAACCAATTACACCCCATTTAAACACCAGAATAACGAGAAATCAACATTATTTTAAATGACCATACGTTTCCCCCATTTAGAAATCGAACTCACTACTACTACAAAAACGATGTGTAAAATCTCAACTGAAATAATTTCCACCTGAAAGAAAAAAATATAAAAATTTATATAAAAATATATATTTTATAATAGAAAATCGTATTTCAGAGTAGCTTATTATCCCAGGCAATTTACAATTGCGACTGGACGCCTCGACCCCGCCGCTTCAAGAGCACCATGAGACTCTTCGTTGAAAGGGCTAATCGTCCACTCTCTGTTACCGGTTGGAAGATGTTCCCGTTATCGTTAAATACTTTCACCTCTGTAAGTTTAATAGTTTTCCTTTATTATTATAAGGTTTTTTTTGTTACTGCTTGCTGGTATTAGTTGATTTTAAATTGGGAAACAAAATCAAGAAACGATACAAGAATTCGGCGGAATGTTGGGGAACAGAAGTATTTTAATGGGAACGGAGTATTTTATTCGTTTCCTATGTGCGGGATGCAGTGTGAAGCTAAAACAAAATTATGTTAAGAAATTACAATATTAAACCTTTTAAGAGTGCGATGCTTGGTAACCAAATAGTTTAATTTTTGATTATTTGCGCCTCAAAACTTAATAAATATTCAAATAAAAACCAAATAAATCCATTTAATCCAATAAAATGTAGAGAATAAATCACACATTCTAATATCAACGATTGTTACAGATAATGAACTCGGCGTATTCATTCTTTACATTGCTACGATATATGCAAACAAGGGAGCACTGAGATTAAAAGGAAATACATATATCTCACAGTACACATATATCTCACTTTGTATTTGAAAAGGCACAAATATTTTTAGACTAAATCTACGGTATAAATATCTTTAGTTACCGAATATCGACAGTCGAGGCACATACAAAACTATTGGACTTAATAAAAAAAAATCTAATTAGCTTCACACCGTATCCCGCTTAGAGCAGGGTAGCCAGAGGGAATCTAGTGTTAATACACTCCATTCTCCATTTTTCGCCGAATATATCGAGGCATTGCGTGTTGTATACAACACTTGTACTTAGAATGTTGAAATTTGCCCTGTGGCCAAGTTAAGGAGTATAAGAGAGCACTAAAATAGGAGGAGTGAATAGGATCTTCTATTTTACGTATTAAATTCCATGCAAACAAAGACGCGGGTGACATATAGTATATCACAGGTTTTTCAGTGACCCTTTTACAAATGTTACAATGCTTCGAGACAATAGCGTTGAACAACAGCTCATCAGTTAGCTGTGGCCGTAATAAGGCGTGTTCTTCGGGAACAGCCAAAAGGAAACAATGATTTTCCCGGGACTAGATAAATAAGATGTTCGAACGTGACGAGGGTATCTTTACAGTTTTTATGGAATCTTTTAGTGAGTGTAGCATTGTCCTGGCCGAGGTCCATCTGATACTCTTTGTTTAGGTTGAACGTATTGTTAATGCAAAGGAATGACTGCGGCGTTTTCTTGTTTTCTAAATTGTGTAGTGTGACAACGTTAGATATGTAAGGGTTTGTACAGTTTTAGAAAATAGACTTTAGAAAATAGAACAAAAAAAGGCCTTATAATTTTAGAATATATAAGTGGAAAAACTCAACATTTACAAGCACCTTGTGTGGATAATTTAGAAAGTTTTGCATAGATTTCATTATTATTACTAGATATATTACTAGATTTGTTACTGAGTAAATAATGCTAAATTACACTAAATAAAAATATGAAAAAGAAATCGTTTAATTTTTCTACAATATAAGCAAAGTATTTAGCCACAATAAAAATAAAATAACGCATTTTCCACCAACCCAAAGATGATTTAGGAGAGGTGCTCGAATTTATAAGGAATGTATGTCGTCAATGAAAAATAAATTTAGGATCCCAGATACTTTGGGCTCCCGTGATGTACGTTCTGCAGAGAGCTGGAACCCTTTTATTAAAGCATATATTACAACGCGTCCCGTCGGTGACACTGAATAATATGCTCTTTGTTGCTACTATTCTTTTGAAATTCGTCCAATTTCAGATTTTATTGCCTAACATTATTTATTACTTTAGTATATATAAATATTATAATATTTTAATATTTAAAGATGATTTAGACGTTTTGTGTTAATTTTTATCTTTTATCAAAATTTTTAATTATGTCGTTCTTTTCCGATATAATTGAAATTATTAATAACAACTTGTCAGATTAATTATATTCACATATCAAAATAAAAAGCAAAAATCTCGTTAATTTTTGTAGCTATAATTAAACTAAATTTCAAGTATTTGAGATGTTTTAAACAGCTTCGTAGTTGACGGTAAAGTTAAATGAATATTTGTTTTGGAGTGAAGACGGATTGCAGTGCTAATTCCGGAATCTGGAGGGTACCTGTTTGTTTTTAAGACACCGTGAAAATTGCTTAACATTTTCAAATATTTTTTTCATTTAGTTGTAAGTTGTAATTAACTAGTATTTCTTCTTCTTTATATCGACAATTAAACAAAATGTGAATGCTACGACTGCTACGACTAGTGCCTAGTTTAAATATTTATTATTATGAAAATAAAGAAAAATCTATTTACTTATTAAGGTGTTCTTTAATGTAAACAAAAAATATAATTTCCATACCATTCCAAACGAAACCCTTCAGGGAAAAGTGCTGAAATTTATATGGGGAAAACCGCAACAACAATTTCAAAAAAAAAATACACTGTATTATTCGTATATGGTGAAAACGCCTCTGCGACAGAAAACGTAAATAAATGACAGTAGGGTTAAAACTTACCGCATGTGAAATTAGTTAAATAACTCTCGGGAATCTTCGTTCTATATGAAAACACGTCTTTGCTTTAAAACTAAGCGAATTAGACCAGAACTTGGTGGTGTTAAGCACGTAATTTAAATTAATTTATGTTTTAACTTAATTATGAAAAAACAGCTTAACTATGTTACGTTAATTTTATGAGAAAAGTGGAAGACATGTATAAAATGTACTCTGTGTTAAACAATAAAGGATTATCAAATTTATACGAGAGTGTATGAGTATTGTAGATTTATTGTTGTAAATATCAATTGATTAAGATTATTTAAGTCTAAAAATGACTTAAATTAAATAAGTAAACTAATAATAGTTGAAAAATATTTGAGAAATGCTTACGCTTGTAATATTTTATTCATAGAGCGAAAACATAAATTCAAATCATATAAAAAAGAGAAATTATTGAGAATTAATTTTATTTAAAAAAAATCTTCAATATCTTCAAATGTTTTAAAATGACAATACTTATTACGTTATGTAGATTAACAAGTTACGAAATTCTCCATATTTAAGAAGTCCAATAAAATATATAAAAACAATACTTCTACATTGTCAAGAATGGAAATAGGAGTTCTTATATGAAGACCTGGGTATAGGTAGAGTCCAGTGGAGACAACCGCAACCAGCTAATCAGCGTTGGTGAATGCTCGTGGAATTGATCGGTGAAGTACCTTTAACCTTAGATACTTATATATGTATTAAAGTGAACTTTGTGGCTTTCAATTTTCTATTTGACGTTATATCAGATTTATATATTACTGTTGAGTATTGAATTCGGAAGTTACAAGTTTGCATCTTAGTTCTATTTATAAACATTGCATTTTTATTATACTTTTACTATTAATAGGGTTTTTTTCTTCACTTTCTATCTCCCACGCAGCAGGGTAGATAGAGGGTGCCTAGTGTTAGGACACTCCATGAGTGCTCCTCATTTTCCGCCGAATTTCAAATTCTGGATTGCGTGTTGAAATGTGGGACTTAACGCCGCGCTTTGCATCGACTTCAGAGCAAAGAAATAAAAATATTGAATATTTAATTTTCTCGAGTGAGAATCGAACCCACAATTGGTCACGTCTACAGTCACACGCATGTGCCGCGGGGCCACGACTGGCCTTCTATTAAAACAGATTTTAAAGAAGCAATCTACTAAAAATGCAATAATCAAAAAAAAAACTTTAGAATTGGTCCCACATGGAATCGTAAAATTGTCTTATTCATTGTTTTAGGGCATGTGCTCTTAAAGCAATTGGAGATAGAAGAAAAGCTTTGAGTAGCGCCATTGAACTAAAAGTTTTCAACAACAGTTCAAACATTTTGTGGCGCGACGTACAACGTTCCCCTTTCAGCCACACCGAGCCGAGGCTACGAGGTTACTATTAAATGCAGCACTGTTTTATACATTAAGAAACGACTGGGAGATGAAAACAGATGGAAATGTAATAAAAATATGGTAAATTTCAAAATGATGGTTCATAGAGTACCTACGATGTAGGTTTAAGTTGTATATAGCAGGAAAGATAGAGGGAACCTAATGTGGAAATCCTCGGTTCCTCTCTTTCCATTAAGTTTTCAAGTAATTGCGTTATTTAGCGACGTTATTAAACGCCGCAGTTTGTCTTATTACTAGAATAAAGTAATGAAAATATTATATTATTCATTATTTCGAGTGGGAATAGAACCCTCAACCGTCATGCTTAAAGTCACATGCTCCGCCATTGCGCTACGGTGGCCAGCATAGAATACGGCTTAATTAAAAATTGAGTGTACTCTCACTATAATGAAGTCTAACACTTTACAATTACGTGCTGGAATGGAGTTGATGTTTGTTGCTTTAAATCCCACACCCGGGAATATAATATATAACTTAGCTTTTTAGCTAAATAAATGAGATAACCTTCTACGTTAATGGACGGAGAATGGTCGAACTAATAAACATTTTTTACTTTTTACATCACAATTTTTTTCAAAAAAATGCATTTCAATTGACATTAAAGTTTCTTAAATTCCTATATCGAGAATTCTTAAAAATTAATTAAACTAATTAACCCCCGAAAGTATACTCAATAAACACAAAATATAATGGACTTTCGTAAATATAATTTCTACTATTGAACAATTTATACCCAAGAATTAACTTAAATTATTCAATAAATTTAAACAACCCTTACATAATTAGCATTCATGTCGCAACTACACCCCACCCTGGAATAAAAGGGTCCAAATATTTCAGGTCAACTTAATTTCTTGCAGTTAAGAGTTCATTTCGCTTGCTATATTCTGTCGTCCGCTTCGTCTAATTAATTTAGTGTGAGGAAATCTCCGTTTGTGACAATGTTACAGCATTTTGCCTCACCTAGTGACTTTTGTTCATATTTCAAAGAAATAGGAGAAATAAGTGTTTTGCGGAATCCTATGAGCACTCTATAATTCATTTTTAAGCACCTTTACTTTGTTGTTTATTACGTCCGCAGTGCTTTTAAATATACTTATAAAGATCTTATTGGAGTTGTAAATTTTATGAACGGTGTAAATTTTTAAAATTAAATGTTATGCTTATTAATTTTTAGGGGTCTATGGTTCCCGTCACCATGTATCCTGTACACAGCAGGGTAGGCAGAGGGAACCTAGTCTATATATATAAAAGGACTTGTCCTCACGGACTGAGGTAAGATGCACGCACAGCCGTAACCGCTGTGCGTAGAAACGTGAAATTTGGACAGATGTTTACTTTCGTAATCTGGACATCCACTAGGATTTTGAAAAATTTTAACCCTAAAGGTGTGAAATAGGGGTTCAAAGATTGTATGGAAAAAAATTAAAATCGGCACTGATTTTTATAAAATTTGAAATTTAGATTTTTAAAAGTATTTAATTGAACACGTGTTTTATAGTTTTCTAGAATTCTCCCCCTAAGGGTACCAATAAGGGGTTGAAAGTTTGTATAGAATTTTTTTTAAATCGGCACCCATTTTTATAAAATTTGAAATTCAGACTCTTAAAAGTATTTAATTGAACACATATTTCATGGTTTTCTAGAATTCTTCCCCTAAGGGTGCAAATAAGGGGTTGAAAGTTTGTATGGAAAAATCTTTAAAACGCCACCGATTATTATAAAAAATTTAATTTAGACTCTTAAAAATATTTAATTGAACATGTGTTTCATGGTTTTCTAGAATTCACCTCCTAAGGGTGCAAATAAGGGGTTGAAAATTTGTATGGAAAAATCTTTAAATCGCCACCGATTTTTATAAAATTTGAAATTTACGCTCTTAAAAATATTTCATTGAACACATGTTTCGTGGTTTTTTAGAATTCACCCCTAAATACGCAAGCGAAGCTGCGCGCGTCCGCTAGTATATATATACGTGTATGTATATATACACACACACACACACACACACACACACATATATATACATATATAGATAAAGTACTTATTTTAATAATATCTATGATTATTATTAGTTTAACAAGCAAAAGATTCTGAAGAATTATTCTATACTACATACACAAACACAAACTTCATTTGCTTCAACTTATTTTTATATTACAACCAAAGGGTAATTAATATATTTTTTGATAATCGGTTAAGTAAAGGTAAAGGGTAACAGACAAGCTTACATACACATTTATAATATTAGTATGTTTTACAAATTATCATTTATCACCACGTACGTATCAGACTGGGAGAGAAGATTAAAGATCAAACCGGCATTAACAAGGGAAAAGCTAATTATCATGCAAACTGTATGCACACAGGAGATCAATTTTAGAGGGTGGACTAGTCCGTAATGGAATATATACCAATTAGGGGATGCTGACATCAATTAAGCTTATAAAAGCAGGTACGTAGCCCAGGGGCACCGTTGTGAGTTCGATCTCCATTTGAAGAAATTAAATATTTTATATTTTCAATTCCTCCCTCTGGCAATGAATTTAAGTGCGGCAATGAACATCGTCTCTCAACACGCAATGCCTCCAGAAACCGGCAGAAAGTGGAGAAAGGAAGTGTTTTAATGGGAACGGAATATCTTAATAATATGCAGGTTCCTTCTGCCTTCTCTTCTGTTAGCGAGATACAGCGTGAAGCTAAAAGGAGAAAAAGAAATACAGGTACAATTTAATTCATAAGAACGCCGAAATTCGATGGACCATTTGCTTCGGGCCTGTCCATAGCAAATCGACGCTTTTAACGCCTCAGGCTCAAATTACATAATTGAACGAGTACTCGATAAAGTGAAACTGAAACGTTGTTACAAATATATACTGATGTATACAATTTTCATAGTTATTCGTGTGTAGTGTCCATCGAATCGCCGAAAGCAATCGCGGACTGCTGGGCGGCCGAGCACTGTGGACTTTAATAGAGAAAAAATATGATTGACTGTCATCAAATTGCAAGAGATTTTTACTGGTTTTGTTTGTGAGCGCTAAATGGAGTTTCACTGTGCATTTTCATATTGTTTTGATTGTTGAAAATATACTGTTGGATTAACATTTTAGGTTAAGCGAATCGAATCGAAGCGAAGTTAAAAAGTTGTAAACTATTACAATGTATTTGTTTATAGATTGATTTAATTAACAAAAGCTTAAAAACAATGTTAAATTGTGTGTATTATAATATTTTTCAAAAGTAAGTACACTAGTGCTCGGACACTCCGTTCAATTCATCACCCAATTTTCGAGATATTGCCCAATGCGACACCTTGTGTCGTTACGACAGCTATGAAATGAAAGTAATTCAATACCTTGAGTGAAAATCAAACCCACGACCGTCGGGTTTACAGTGCTACGCCGCCGCGATCTCTTTCATATACAGAATACATAGAAACATCCAAGTACTTATAAACTTACTATTGCGACACCCAGTACCGTGCCCCCTACAGTATTTATAAATACCCTCACATGGTCAAAGCAACTGGTTTGATATAAAAAATGACCTATTTAATTACATTATGTTGATATTATACGTTGAAATCTTTTCATAACTTGTATATTTTTTTGTATAATTCATGTTTCAATTCCCCCTGAGAACAAGCTAAGCGGCCTTGGAACTTTGATAGAGTGATTTCTTTTTATTTTTTCTTTTTTTTTTTATGGAAAAAGGACAAGGCAAACGAGCGTTCGGGTCATCTGATGATGATCACCGCCGCGCACGACCCCGTCGCAGCACCAGAGGAGCTACAGGTTTCAGATATATCTCGCACATAGCAGAGAAGGCAGAGAAAAACTATAGTAAATACACACCGCTCACTGTCCGCTATTTATTTGATATATTACCAGAGTAAAATGTAAATAATTCCCTGGAATCGGAACGGAATTACAACCATCGTGTTTACTGCCAGGCCACGGCCGTCATGACTTTTAATAATAACCAGTATTTTTGTTTGTTAATTAAAAGATCCCCTCTAAAGTCCAACTAGGCGGCCTTGGACTTGGATTTGATAGGGAGAGCATAATGAATTATTATAAATGGGATAATAAAAAACGTGATTTTTTTTATATCTTTTGAATATAGCTTACCAGAAACATTTGTGGTGATACCACGGTATTTATTAAGTATTGTAATTTTACATCTTTGTATGTAGCCAGATGTGGAGCTGCGTGCTCTTGGACCCTTTTAAACTATTTTTTTTTAACGGAAAATCTTTTTTTTTAACATTTTTAAAGTGTTATTCTAGATTACACTTAGGAAAGAAAAATTCTTAATAAGAAAGCGAGATTTTAACTCGTGCCTCTTGGACGGTTTCCAAAGAGCTACCTTCAAATTTTTATACGTTTTCTTAATAAATATTGTTATTAATACTTGATTATACTAAGTACTTAAGAGAGACACAAATTCTTTTAGAAGAGAGAATATCTTTGTAAGCTGTTGTATTTTAGTTTCATGATTAGAATGGTCCTGTAAATAATTAATTAATACCTAGCTTAGCTTGAACCTTGAAATATTAATTAATAGCTTAGAGAGATAGTTAATAATAAATTCAATATAATATGGCGGGAAATGGAGAGTGTTTTAACACTATGTTCCCTTTGCCTACCCTACACTGTGCGAGCTACAACGTAAAGCTATAAAAAATATAATAAAATTTTGATATAGTTTCAAATTTTAAAAGTAAGTACGCTATTAAACGTAAGCAGGTAATATTTATATATCTTAATTGAAGGCCAGTCGCGGCGTAGGGGAACAAGCGCACGACTGTTAACACGACGCTGTTGTGAGTTCGATTCCAACTCGAGAAAATGAAATATTTAATACTTTCATTTCCTCGCTTCGGTAATGAGGCGGGGCGTAAGTTTAAGTTTAGCAGAAAATGGGCAAGGAAGTGTCTTAACATTAGGTTCCTAGGTTCCCTCTGCTATGCGCTGAATACAGCGTGAAGCTAAAAAAAATAAAATAAAAGAATATACGTTTCTTTCAAATGTAAGGGGAGATTTGAATAAATATTGCAAAAATATATTGGTAGGTACTGCGTAGTAAATTTGTGCCCCGCGGGTATACGCGCCCATATTAGAAAATGTAATAAAACAAAAATCATGTAGCCTATATAGTTCGGTCAGCAAGTCCTGGCCGCCTTGAAATATGCTGTTGATAACTACGAAAATTAGTTTTTAGGATATTTCCTACTTTTGATTATCATTTTCACGAGTGAACAATGCGCATAAGTTCAGAAAGTCTAATCTTAGAGTAGCCAAGACTCGTCGGCCGTACTGTACTAGCCTGTAGTATATAGTCTATGCCTAAGGTAGTCCCCTCTTCAATTATAAAACACAGTCGGTGGTGTGTTTAATGTAATTGTGAAATGTAACAGAGTTTGTTGTTGTTGAAGTCCACGGTGCTCCTGTGCTCACGCGACGGTTCAGGATTCGATTCCTATACATGAGAATTAATTATTTTCGTGTCCTTACTCTAGTAACAAACTAATAAGCAACCCCTCGAAATTTGGACGGAGAATAGGCGATGGACTGTCTTTGATAGAGTGGATATATTTTCTTATTGTAACACAAATAAAATAAAACACGATTGGAATAACAAATAAAAACTTTAAACAAAGTATCTCGACTTTTTTTCTTACTGCGTATCCTGTTATATGCGGGATAAAAAATGAATTTCATAAATTAAAACTACATATGCGCACTTACGGGTAACCAGTTCAAATCGTTGTTAAAACTCGTTTCAATTGAAAACCCGAATGTTCTTAAAGATTCATTCTATAGGTATGCAAGCCACGTGTGGCGTATCAACCACGTGTGAGATATTAACCATAGGGATTAGGAATTAGCTTTGCTTCAATTAGCTTTTGAATCAAAAATAAGTTTATCTAATAAAAAATAAAGATTCTTTTTTTAGCTTCACATAGTAGAGCTATGTGCGGGATACAGCGTGAATCCTACTATGTACAAGGAAACTTAGTGTTATGACACTCCGTTCCCATTAAGACACTTCCGTTCCTCACTACAGCGACTCGCTTTATCTGGTTAACAGAGCGAATAAATCGAAAGTACTAAATATTTCATTATCGCGAATCCGTGAAGCTTTTTTTATAACATTTTTTTAATCGTATAATAACTGATCTAATTATAATTTATAGAAAATTTAATTAAACATCAATGAAGTGGTTCATATTAGTTCTCCAGGAGAACGGAAAATTTATCACTAGTTTTTAATCCTCAATTTCTAGTTATATATATATATTTTCTTATCTAAAAAAAATAATTTATTACATTTAAGAAAAATAGATAAGTGTATCAGTTCATAATAGCGAACAATTTTTACGTCAACCGTAATATTTAATGAGACGTCTGTCAATCACTTCTACTCTTTGAATCGAGGGCTTTATTGTGAAGCTAAACTTCAGAGAATAAAAATCTAGACACGCCCTAGGAGTTCCAATATAATTCTATTCCCACTTTGGAAATCTATACTAATATAATAAAGCGGAAGAGTTTGTTTGTTTGTTTGTTTGTTTGTTTGTTTGTTTGTTTGAACGCTAAGATCTCTGGATCTACTGGTCCGATTTTCATTGTTTTTGTTTTGTATGAAAGCTGCATTCTTCAGAAGTGCTATAGGCTATATAACATTACATTACACATATATACTAATATATTTTAAAGTACATTCTAATTTGACATGCAATTTATTCTGCCATGTTAATAACAACCGTCGTTGCTACGCGACCGCTACCGCAACGTTTTGATATTCATCCTTATGAAAATAAATATAATAGTCACTTTTAGCATTTTATCTAGATTGAAATTATAGTTTACTGTATAATATTCTAATAAATAATTAAGGAGATGTCACTGATTCCAAATGACCTAGCCACCTAGCGGGCGGCACAGTATGACCGACGCGAACGGGCAGATGACGTTGACGGTTTTATAAATTTTCATACATTTTCGAACTTTATTTGTTGTTTATAATTAATTTAAAATACACTTTGATTCTCTTCTTATTTTATTTGATATTGCCCGCTAAAATTATCCTACTTAATAGAGAGAAATGTTTAGTTATTTCGTAGAGTCGATATCTATGTACGCACGCACGGAAAACTTTAGGTACTTTTTCTAATATTAAGAATATCTATCCTTTAGTTACTTTTAATCCTTTTGTTGGTTAATTTCAATAACTCAGATAATTTTTTCTAATAATGTGTATCTACTTATTATTCTTTTTGATTATTTAAGCTTATATTTTCTTAGTAATTCTATTGAAAATTGAAAATAATTTAATGAATATATTTAATAAATATTCTTATAGTTGAAGCAGGCGTAGCCGCGTTCGGGTCCACTAGTTAATATAATAAAGCGGAAGAGTTGGTTTGTTTGTTTGTTTGTTTGTTTGTTTGAACGCTAAGATCTCTGGATCTACTGGATCGATTTACTTTGTTTTTGTTTTGTATGAAAGCTGCATTCTTCAAAAGTGCTATAGGCTAAATAACATTACATTACACATATATACTAAAAAATTAAAATACTTTCTAATTTGACATGCAATTTATTCTGCCATGTTAATAACAACCGTCGTCGCTACGCGACCGCGTTCGTTACCGCGTCATTTTGATATTCATCCTTATGAAAATAAATATAATAGTCACTTTTAACATTTCATCTAGATTGAAATTATATTTCTATAGAAATTATATTCTTATATTTCAAGCAGGCGTAGCCGCGTCCGGGTCCGCTAGTATTAAATATTTTTATTTCCTCGCTCTAGTAACAAGGGCAGGATGTGTTAATTTCCGCTAATGACTTAAGAATTCGGTATCTTAGAGCTAGGTTCCCAGGTTCACACTGCCTAACCTCTGGGATAAAAATATACGTTATTTAACTTGTACATTAAAATTCTTATATATCCTATATCTTATAAAACAAAGTCGCTTTTCGTGTCTGTCTGAACTTTCTAACTCTTCTTCTTCTAAACCACCCAACGGATTTTTATGCGGTTTTCACCATTAAGTCGAGTATTTCTCAGGGAAGGTTTATATATAGTTTATTATTTGTACATTCTTATGTAAATTAACATAAATACGATAAATGTGTCTAAAGTCCTACCCATTGAGACACTTTCGCGCATGCGCTGCTTTAATGGTAAGTACTACATGAAAATAATGTACTGGAGTATTGTTCCTCTTAATGAGATCTACAAAAAAGTCCGCGACGGCATATTTTTAACTTTTAAGGATAACGTGTAGTGATCATATTTCTGTCTAAAAATAGTAATTTCAATATATTTTTATTGTGAGGGATATTTTCCATAATGGTATTAATCCTTATCCTTTAAAATA
>HE670558.1:55671-76074 GCA_000313835.2 Heliconius melpomene melpomene | reverse complement strand
TGAATTTCATAAATTAAAACTACATATGCGCACTTACGGGTAACCAGTTCAAATCGTTGTTAAAACTCGTTTCAATTGAAAACCCGAATGTTCTTAAAGATTCATTCTATAGGTATGCAAGCCACGTGTGGCGTATCAACCACGTGTGAGATATTAACCATAGGGATTAGGAATTAGCTTTGCTTCAATTAGCTTTTGAATCAAAAATAAGTTTATCTAATAAAAAATAAAGATTCTTTTTTTAGCTTCACATAGTAGAGCTATGTGCGGGATACAGCGTGAATCCTACTATGTACAAGGAAACTTAGTGTTATGACACTCCGTTCCCATTAAGACACTTCCGTCCATCACTACAGCGACTCGCTTTATCTGGTTAACAGAGCGAATAAATCAAAAGTACTAAATATTTCATTATCGCGAATCCGAAGTGTATACAGCGAGGAGGATGCAACGTGAAGCTTTTTTTATAACTTTTTTTTAATTGTATAATAACTGATCTAATTATCCTATCCTATATCTTATAAAACAAAGTCGCTTTTTGTGTCTGTCTGAACTTTCTAACTCTTCTTCTTCTAAACTACCCAACGGATTTGGATGCGGTTTTCACCATTAGGTCGAGTATTTCTCAGGAAAGGTTTATATATAGTTTATTATTTGTACATTCTTATGTAAATTAACATAAATACGATAAATGTGTATAAAGTCCTACCCGCTGAGACACTTTGGCGCATGCGCTGCTTTAATGGTAAATACTACATGAAAAAAATGTACTGGAGTATTGTTCCTCTTAATAAGATCTACAAAAAAGTCCGCGATGGCATATTCATGTCTTTTAAGAATAACGTGTAGTAATCATATTTCTGTCTAAAAATAGTAATTTCAATATATTTTTTATTGTGAGGGATATTTCTCCATAATGGTATTAATCCTTATCCTTTAAAATACTTTATTAAATTTCTACGTTAAACGAAGATAAATTTTGCTTTTCAAACTATTTCGAAATTGCGAATAGTTTTAGAGAAAAACGCATTTAATTATTGACACATCACGCCGTTCACACATCAGCTGTATCGAGTCAAGTTTCACTTATTCCTTACCCTCAGCATATAAATAAGTATATTAGTTACGTTGGCCATTTAATGTAGATCAAAACTGTCTTTTACTGTTTTTCATTTTAATAAGTACTTTAGAAGTTGTTACAATATCAAAAAATCCTTGCTGCGAAACGGCTCGCCACTCGCCATGCGCCCGCCGTGCCTGCCTGCCTTACACGCATCGGTGGTTCAGTGGTAGAATGCTCGCCTGCCACGCGGGCGGCCCGGGTTCGATTCCCGGCCGATGCATTCTATTTAATTGTCCTCACAGGCAGCCACGTAGTGCTTGCTTTTCATCAGGGACAGAATACCCTCTTCAGCATTAACCACAAGACTCGAAAAAAAAACCCGCCTGCCTCTATAGCAACGAAGATTTAGATGCGTTTTGCACGTATTGGATAATTCGAGTTGAATGTATTATTTAATGTCATTTAACTATCTAAAAATAGTAATTTAAATATATTTTAATAAGTACTTGAAAAGATTAGTAGCACAGATTTAAAATTACGGTACTTACTAAAAAATCCTTGCTGTGTAAAACAATTGGAAAATCCTTATTGAAACTACGAAAATGCGGGTTGCATTAGGGTTTAATTAATTTTCGCATTATCTTAAGTGCATTGCAAAAAACATACATTACATGAATAATCCAGTAGTAAAAGCGGGCGAAGCCGCAAGAGGGTCGCTAGTAATTTATTAAAAATTTAATTAAACATCAATGAATGGACTCATATTAGTAGTCCATCAGTACTCCAGGAGAACGGAAAATTTATCACTAGTTTTTCCCACCCTTGTTATATAACAAAGGAACTAATTAATTTTTAATCCTCAATCTCTAGTTATATATATATATTTTCTTATCTAAAAAAAATAATTTATTATATTTAAGAAAAATAGATAAGTGTATCAGTTCATAATAGCGAACAATTTTACGTCAACCGTAATATTTAATGAGACGTCTGTCAATCACTTCTACTCTTTGAATCGAGGGCTTTATTGTGAAGCTAAACTTCAGAGAATAAAAATCTAGACACGCCCCAGGAGTTCCAATATAATTGAAATTACAAAGTAGAATAGTGCATATAATGGCGTTTAACTCGAAAAAAAAAAAACAAAAATCAATACCTAACAAGAAAAAATAATTATAACTATAACTTAGATCAATTTAATTTATTAATAAAACATGAATTTTAAGAGTCATTACATTTTCAAAAGGGCACAAGCGTGCGTCGGTTGTGGATTCGATTCCCACTTTGGAAATATTAAATATTTTTATTTCCTCGCTCTAGTAACAAGGGCAGGATGTGTTAATTTCCGCTATTGACTTAAGAATTCGGTATCTTAGAGCTAGGTTCCCAGGTTCACACTGCCTAACCTCTGGGATAAAAATATAGGTTATTTAATTTGTACATTATTTTTTTTATATATAATATATATAAAACGAACGAAAGAATTTGAATTGAATGCTTGTAGTTCCACTACTCAACGCGCAGTCTCAAAAATATGATGGTGCGTGGGGAACGGAATATTTTAACACTACGTTCCCTCTATCATGCTATATGCGGCATATATATAAACATTTGAAGTTAAAAAAGATGTATTTGAAAATTACTTTACATACAAAATGTATTGAAATGAAATGATTTCACATTTCAAAGAGTAGATAGAACCCTTATATGTTATTTTGAATATAAGTATTGTACTTTTGTATGCTTTTATAAACTAAAAGCATACAAAAGTACAATACATAATCCTTTTTAGTTAAAACAACTTCAATTTAACTTCATAGATTCCTAACGAAAAGGAGAGGGGGAGGGGGGATAATTTAATATTTTCCGGCTCTGTCAAGACAGAATGCGGCGTTGAGTTTCACCATATAACACGCATTGTCTCAGGTTCGATGTGAAAGTTGGATGCAGCATAAAGCTGAAAAATAAAAGAAATTTAATTTTATATTTACAAATCTTGTTACTTTAATAGAGAGTATTCTATATAATTGTCATCCTTTCCTTTATTATGAAACAAAATTCGATGTTCCAAGCGTTTTCAACCCACAAACTTTTCAGTACAATTTAAAATCCAATTTAACTTACATTAAGTGTAAAATGCTGGTTAGTTTTAATGAAACGTATGAATAATATAAGAGGACAACAGATGCGTACTGATGAAACAACAGTTTTATAATGGCTTTAACTTTTAGCGCATATTCCTTTGACGGTATCCCATAAAAACTAACTATTTTTTATAATAAACATTTTTTTTATAATAAATAAATATAGAAAGATAATTTGTTTTATATAGCTTGACAAAGCTTATTTGTGGAAAGCTTTCATTTGTTTTAGTAAGAGGTTCTAATAAGTATAAAGCACGGCGTTAAGTTCCACCACTGAACAAGTAATACCTCGAGAATTCGGTGGAAAATGGGGAGTGAGTGTATTAACACTAGGTTCTCTCTGCCTACCCTACTATGTGCCCCTACACAGTGAAGCTTTATATAAGTCTATTGACTTAGTGAACACATCGAGATGTATAAACAGCTGAATAAAATTATTATTACATACAATATATTCGAAAAGCACTTTGCAAAGGTATTTTTAGTTAGAATCCACACCGACCCTTCTAATGTAACCGGAATAATATACATACGATAAAATCATTAAACACATAATAATTATCGGTTGGGTTGTAGTTATATGCCGTACGAAATATTCTATTTCGGACTGTATTGGATCCGAAGTGTACCTGACAGATTTAATTATAGATCCCTCTATAAACATAACTCTCTTTGAAGGACTAGTATTTTGAACCACCCTTATATAACTTGTCTATATAGTCCGAATTAATCTCTAAATAATATCATCAAAGTACTAGGGTCCCCCCCCCACGTTAGAACATAGATATTATGTAAACAACGCACCGAGAATGTCTGGACCAATTTGTCTGGGTCCCTGTACCTAGGGTGTTGCTAGGTTTCAGTTGGGGACGATGGGTAGGGGGTTGAATAGGGGTGGTGAATACGCAGCTGGTAGACAGTATAAAAGGGCGATTTGTTGTGTTACGTCTCATTCTATCGTCGACATCCACCAAGATTGC
Organism: Heliconius melpomene melpomene; assembly: GCA_000313835.2. Taxonomy (NCBI): domain Eukaryota; kingdom Metazoa; phylum Arthropoda; class Insecta; order Lepidoptera; family Nymphalidae; genus Heliconius; species Heliconius melpomene. Next base: position 71,887 of record HE670558.1, on the reverse strand, counting down.
ACGTTGGGGCCGTGGCAGGACGGTTTACCTGGACAATGGCTGCCACGGCCCCTTATCGATGGAAGATCCACTACATCAGACATCAACTGATAAGCAGCGTATACATCGCCAAGAAATTGAGAAACGTCGGGTGAAACGACAATAACAGCCAGGATTCCAAAATTTATGAAAATCTCAAAGAATTGGTCATCAATACAATCGAACCATGAAAAATAGAAATACCGAAGCTAATCTTATATCACATTAAATCAACCATGAAAACAGCATCTATAAAGGGACAGCAAAATAATTTCATTCAGACTTGCCACTGTTTCCAGACAGGCTTCCTCAGAAAATTGAAATATGAGGTAAAATCAAGATCGTCATGACTGATACCTGTATTCCAGTCCAAGTGTGCTCGGCGGCGCTCAGCGAAATTTCTTACGTAGTCTAGTGTCAGTGATACTTTAATCAATTGTAAGAGCGAATTGACCTGAAAATGGCGAAAAAAAAAAATGTATAATTGTCGTTACTTTCTTGGGACTTTCTGTCTTGCTATGTAATTCTGTTACTAATTTCACAAAATGTTTGAAAATTTAACCATTAATTTATTGTAATCTTCTCTGTAACATCTTCTGACATTTCTGAGGAAAAAAATTGTATTTAGATTTAAAGCTAACTTAAGATTCATATACTTTAGATTGTTAAAATTAACAATATTGCCTATATTTAAGATACTACCTAGATTTAGTCACTACCTAAATATGACACCATTTTGAACGTATAACTTACACCTTATACTATTCTATTCGAACACTTTGGACCTTTTTGTATCTTCTTATTTAATCGCATTTAATCACATTTAATCGCATTTAGTCGCATTTAATCGCGTTTATTCATTAATTCTAAGAATTCATCCACCACAGCTAAGACTTTGAATCATAGATTTATATTTCATATGAAGACTAGATATATAAATTTATTTATTAATTTGCAAATTCATATATAAATCAGTTTTTTAATCTTCTAGTCTTCTTATTGGCTAAATTACAAATAAACAAAGTACATCAAACATTTAATTAAATATTACCCTCTGGTACAATTTCACATTTCGATTGCTCATTTCCATGAATTTTGCTTGTAGTCAATAAAATTTTGTAGAGCTGAATAGATTTTTTATTTAACCCTTTCCATTTTTTACCTTATCAAAAATCATTAGTACTAAAACACTGTAAATAAATTACTATAATTAAAAAGTGGTACTTTAAAAATATATGTAAATTAATTAAATTATGATTGGCTTATTTAATAAAAATGATTTTAATGGTCGCTCAAAAGAATAATTCTATGAAAGGTATTATAAAATAAAACATAGATAAATATTATAATTAAAGGAAATATTAACAGCAATATAAAATTACATTAATTTGAGTCATTTAAGTTTTTTTTAGTTTTAATTTTCCTTTTTTGTATAGGCGCTACTACCCTGTTACTGCTATCATTAATGACTTTATAAATGTTCACAGAGCTAGGGAACGAAATCAAAGGTATCATTATCACTAATAAATAAGTGTGATACACCCACTCTATTATATTATTTGATACTTAATAATTGTTTTTAAATAAAGTTCCGAGTTTTTTGCGCTGGTTCTCCTTAAATCTGAGGCAGTAACTCTAGTGAACTTCTCATTTTGAATCAAATGATTTGAATTTAAACTAAGGTGATTACTTTGATATAAATTACTAAAGGAAAATGTAGACAATGAGGCCGTCGTAACGTAGGGTCACAAGGGTGTAACACGGCGGTTGTGGGTTCGATCACCACTCAAGAGAATGAATTATTATTTATTAATATTTTCATTTCTTCGCTCTGGTACCAAGGTAAAGCCCGGCGTGGAGTTCTGCCACTTAACTCACAATACCTTGAAAAATTCGGCGGAAAATGGGGAAAGTAGTGTCTGAGCACTAGACTGCCTTTGATTTATTTTTTATACTAGAATTGTAAAAACTTTTAATTTGTAAAAATTTTACTATTGACATATTTTGACGATATAAATTGAAAGTTAGAAAAAATTGGAAAACTGTCAGCTCTGTATCGTTAAAAACATTCAATGTGAGTTGCCTGGTCGTGACGGGTTGTAAATCTAAATAATTTGTAACCATTGTTATCAAGCCAAGAAAAAAATAACATTAAGAGATAACTATTAAATACATAGATCAAAAGCATATAAAAATATTAAATATTAGTTGTGCTTGTTTGTCTAGTAGACTCCAAAAACTAGAAGGTTATTTTAAATAGTAAATGTATCAGTGATTTTATTTAATGTTTTTCAATTTCCTTTACTTTGAAATAATTAAGTACAGTAAGTTTGCACATACTTACTCATTAGTATAGTTTTGAAATCGATTTTAATTTTATTATTTTCTTTTATACGTTATTTTTAACGTCTCTACCAATGAACTCTAAAAATAAAATCGTAATTCTAATATTTTTTGTATAAAATTACTTTACTTGCATGCAATAATATAAGTGCCGTCTAATCAGTAGGTACATACAGAAAACCGTTTGTTGATTTTATTGGTGAATTATTCCGTTCTCCTCCCGACGTAAAGCGGAGAACGGAGTGTCTTGACATTGGGTTTCCTACCTAGCTTACATTGGAAATGCAATAAAAAACAAACATTTCAAAAGGGACAAGTTCGAGTCCCGCTACGTTTAAATTTTTATTCATTTTCTAAAAACATTCCTTTCATGTTCAACCCCTCTAGAGCCAATATTCACACTAAAGCCAACGACACGGGTCGCTCTTTGTACTTCAAAGGACTAGGTACTGCACGTCAATTTTATTGGTTTTTAAGTAAAAGTTATAATTATTAATTTAAAAAATTTTACTCTACTTCATATGTAAACGTAATATTAATTAGTATAGTTAAAGCAATAATGTATAAAAAATCAAGAATATCATGCTAAAGATAAGATCCCGCATATAACAGAAGGTAGGCAAAGGGAATCTTGTGTAAAGTTTGCACTTTTCTCTCAACTTCCACGACATTACGTTTTTAAAGGCGAAACTCAACGCCGCACTTTCTTTCTTACTCGTTACCAGAACGAGTAAATGAAAATAATTATTTTCCTCTACTGGGCATCGAACTCACAACCTTTGCGTTGTAACGGTGTGTCATTAAGAAACAAACCAAATCAAAACAAAGGTATCGACAATCCTCACGTATAATACCTATATAGATACCATACATATAAGGTACCATAACAAAAGGACCCTAGGTCATTTGATCAATAAAACGCAGACCTTACCCTATTATTCTATACTAACGATAACACAATATAAAGCAATAAAAAGAAAAATCTCTCCCATACAAACGGTTAATTTCCATACAAAATTCGACATACACGTGTAACTTTATCAAAAGCACTACAATTTATATACTATTACATTATATGAAATCTGAATCCTGTCAAGTTAAACACTAAAACAAGTATTTCAAGGTCTTCCATTGATACAGTAGGGTTGAGGAGTCGTGGCCACCCAGAAGTTAAGTTTTCAGAACTTTTGGGCATCGTTCAATCTTGAAAAAAGGATTTAAGAGTAAGAAAAAAATTAAAATGAAACCTACTTATTGGTAAATTTTTAATTTTTTCTTACTTCCTTTTGCTCTAAAACTAACTTCAGGGCGTCCACGACTTTTCGACCGTACTGTATTCACAGTCAAATAAAGGGGTTATTGTTCAATGCCTATAGCCAGCCTATTTAAATTTTTGGTCACAATTGGAATAATGGCTGGGTTAAAGTACAATTTTATCTTTGTCAAAATAAGCTTATTTTGATATTTTTTTCAAAGAATAAAGAAAAATCATAAAAAATATAGGCTCACGCTGCATTCCCCATATTAGTGTAGTGTTAAGACACTCCATCCCTTTGTCTAATTACCAGCAAGGTAATGGCAGTAGTTCGTTTCTCACGGTGGGCGTCGAGCCCACAACACACGTTGCATTTAGAAGGAACTATTCCTTCTAAATAGAATGTAAAATATTAAAAAATCTGTAAAAACCTTTGTAAAAATATACAATATGTACCTATCGAGATTTGAACGTGTTTCTTAAACAGGTACGAAAATACATGAGTTGATCAATTAAATTATTTAAATATGTCCATTAAAATTATTAAAAAGTAGCGACCAAACAGCGCCTTAGTCAAATTATCTATACTAATATAATAAAGCGGAAGAGTTTGTTTGTTTGTTTGTTTGAACGCTAAGATCTCTGGATCTATTGGTCCGATTTACTTTGTTTTTGTTTTGTATGAAAGCTGCATTCTTCAGAAGTGCTATAAGCTATATAACATTACATTACACATATAAACTAATATATTTTAAAGTACTTTCTAATTTGACATGCAATTTATTCTGCCATGTTAATAACAACCGTCGCGTCGCTACGCAACCGTTACCGCGGCATTTTGATATTCATCCTTATGAGAATAAATATAATAGTCACTTTTAGCATTTTATCTAGATTGAAATTATAGTTTACTGTATAACATTCTAATAAATAATTAAGGAGATGTCACTGATTCGAAATGACCGCGGCATAGTATGAGTATGACCGGCGCGAAAATATTCTTATAGTTCAAGCAGGCGTAGCCGCGTCCGGGTCCACTAGTAAATATGATAAAATCTTAACTTAAATTGTAGCATTTGTGTCATTCTTATATATAAGCTATATTACTGTATAGATTCATATAATCCATAGTCATATAGTCCTTAGTTTTTGCCTGAATGTGGAAAAAAAAACCAATCATCCTTTCTATGTATAATATTAGTAGAATACTAAAAAAACTTTTTAAAAATACATAATCTGTATTATTTATAATCTATGACAACACACTGAACAAGCTGCACATGTTTATAGGTTATAAAAAGGACCCTCCAACGAGGGCCCCAGGTTTAATTCCCGTTGCAAGTCCAAGGTCAATATCACCCTTCATTCTTTTGTATACGAGTGTATCAGTAACAAACGGTAGGCACCCTAAATGTATCTAGATTTTTAATAATACTAAATTTTTTAAGCCATTGAAAACCTGTGGGAATACGTTTGATTGTTCATATGTAGATTAAGGTGGTGGGTTCGATTTCTTTCAGAATTCTCTACAGACGCAAATCACGCGAATTAGGGCGGAAAGCGGAGATTAAAAGAACCATTTATTAAAAAGAACCATTTCTTCGGTCTTGTAAGACAAAACGCGGCGTTAAATTTCACCATACAACATGTAATATAAGAAAAATTTATAATAATACAGACAATTTTAGTAATATGCTCAGTATTTTATAAACCACAATCAATTTAACATCTGGATTCCCTTTTGGCTGTTTTCAGGAACTTTTCTCGCGCTTCTTCTCGCGCTCCTCAATAAGAGGAGAAAAAACCGGACAAGCGCGAGTCGGGCTCGCTCACATAGGGTCCAGTCCGGTCCCGTACAATTAGTGCATCATAAAAAAATAATAAAATATGTATTGGAATATGCACACCAAACCCTTTCATCTGATACCTCACTTGCATTAGCAGCTTTCCCGTTTATAGCCGGTAGGCAGAGGGAATCTGGGAACCTAGTGTTGAGACACTTTCGTTACCCACTTTTCGCTGAATTCTGGAGGCATTGCGTGTTAAGTGACACCAGAGGAAGGAAATGAAAATAGCGGTTGTGAATTCGATTCTTACTTGAAGCAATAGACAAAACTTCCACGCTCAGGTATCAATTGAACCTACAACAATATATTGTTATAAATTCAATTTACGCCTTAAAACGTATTTTTAATCAATAATTATAATTTTTACGTTAAAATAATTCTTAATTTTATATTTCCACATTGACTCCCCCATTCATTCCTAAAACTCTGCAGACATAATTTCCACTATACAGGCTACATCAAAGGCAGTTTTCCTTTATCGACTCTCTATAGATGACAGAGGGACACAGGTTCTATTCCATTTACGTTATAACCCGTAAACCAGATATCGGAATACCAACATGGGTAGTAATGCGTAAAAGCTTTTGACTGCGTTTTTTATAGTCACCTATGATCCAGGAATAGCCTTTGTTGTGTTTTAAAGGATTTCTACACAAGTCTGCTAACGCTATGTGCTGGATTTCTATCTTGTGTATGACGATTTGTTTTTATCATACGTTTGGGGCCGTGGTGCAGTAGGATATTTGTAAATGTGGTGGTTGTGGGTACGATTCCCACCCTTGGGAGACTCTGGTAAGAAGACAAAGCTCTGCGTTGAGCTTCATCGCTTAACTTACAATTACTCGAAAAATTAAAATATGTGTAGGGAGTGGAGTATCTGAACACTTAGTTCCCTGTGTATCCTCTGATCTATATGCGGGATACAGCGTGAAGTTAACAAAAAGTAAAAGAATAAAATTCATTTTTTTTCGGAAAATAAAACATAAAAATCATTAATTATAATATACAGGGCTGTGTAGAAGGCAAGTGGAAGAACTAGGTAGTGTTTAATCAAGATATTAATCACTCGAATCAGTTTCCCGCTGTATCCTGCACACAGCAGGGTAAAGGGAACCTAGTGTTAAGATACTCCTTACTTTCCGCAATTGTGTGTTGAGTGGTGGAACTCTTTGCCTCGAAACTAGAGCGAAGAAATGGAAATAAATATACATTTAGATAAATATTTTATTTCCTCGAGTGGGGATCGTACCAACAACCGCCGCGTTACAGTCACACAGTTGTGCCCCTGGGCCACGGCGGCCTTAACTGCAGGCCTCACGGCGGAACTTAACGCCGCACTTTGCCTAGACACCAGAGCGAAGAAAATGGAGATATTAAATATTTAATTTCTTCACCATACGCTGGACGCACCAACTGGTCTCAAAGAATATTTTTGTATAATTAATGTTCGCTCGAACGAACATCGACAGCACTAACAAGTAAAACTATTAAAATCTAGATGACAACTTCATTAAAGAGCTCACTCTATTCAATTTTCATACTTATTGGAAAACTAATTGCATTATCAGTTCCCTCTTGAATATAATATTTTTATGGAAATTCTTTATGAATTTTGTGTTGGAAATATTTTTATTATCTTTCGCGCTGGTTTCTTTTAGATAAATGTTTTTGTGGCTACAAAATTCTACTTTTATTTATTATTTTTTATTTTTACTTGATATGTATAACAAATTGCAAGAAAAACAGTTAAGTTTACAATGTCTTTAAATGATCGAAAAGTTTAAATAAACTTAGTTTTTGAAACATAGCGTCAAAGCCACGCTTTGTCTTTTTTGAAAGTAAGAAGTTAAAGTAATTCATATTTCCAAATGGAAATCGAAACTACAACCATCGCACTTTCAGCCACTGCGCCGCTGCGCCATGACAGCCTCAAATAAATTTTAAAATACTTACATCAAATAAATTCTATACAATTTTTGAACAGTTCTTTCGTTCGTTGACATTTTGTTCACTTGAAAAGCTTCAATGTGTGCTAAAAATATTCTAAAAAAATCAGGTGTCATTTTAAAGAACTTTCGTTTTCACATAGTAAAATATAATATGAAAGATTCGTATTTTTAATTACATGTAAAATGTATAACCCGTTCTTCCCGATGCCGCAGGAATTTTAAGAAACCCTCACGCTGTATCCTGCACACTGATGCGTAGGTCTTAACCATGGGTTGTGTCCATGGTTAAGACACTCCGTTCCTCATTTTCCGCCAACTTCTGTAGGCATTGCGTGTTGAGTTCTTTTCCTCGAATAGGGATCGAACCAGCGGCCTAATCTATTTATATGGTTAAATTTCAAATTTCTAAGTTGCTTGCACTTACTTCAGTCAGTCAATATGTAGAAACGATAAAACTGTTCATACTCAGTAGTCGTGGAAATGCTTTGTATAACAATTAGATCTAGCTAACAGGTTCGAATCTGGTTTAAAGCAGACAATGTGATGAGTGATTGAAGAGTAGAAGGGTGTGTCTTGACAATAAGTATCGTACCTTGCTTTGCGGGATAGCGGTCACCCGGTCACCGGCTAAGTATAATAACCGGCTAAGTCTAATGTAAAATAAGACAAAAAAAACTATAACACTCTTTTCTACATTTATGAATGTGCTCGAAGCAATTTCTCGAACATTTTGTGGTGCGTGGGAAATAAAATGTCTCAATACTCGCTTCCTTCTAGATTTCTTGTTATACGGGGAAAAGCGTAAAGTTGCTTTTATATAATAAGTGGAGAGAAAATGTAAGCATTTAGACGAGTCTGAGGAATAGGAATTCTCTTCTCTCTTAATATACGGTTGCCTAAAAATGATCATAATTAGAGTTTTGTTTTATATGCTTCAAAGTTGATATGTTGTATAAGGAGAATGAGAATAAAAAGAGACATAGATTTACTGTGCGAATGCCCATAGCGTTTCAAGATGAGGAAATGTAAGTTTAAAGGATGCCTTTAATTGTGCATTCCTCTCACCTCTACTATTCGAGCTTACACTTTGATTAGCTTCAAGCTTCATAGCAGGTAGAGAGAACCTTATCACCATGTCCTATTCAGTCATTAAAAAACGTAAGAGATATGTCTGAGGAAAGCAAAGATAGAGTAAACACTATAAATTTCTTCATCGCATGCTATAAAATGAAAGTAGTACATACAAATTCCATATTGTATAATTCCAAAACTGTACACAGACCGTAAGAGATATCCGCTGGAATAAACTATTTTATTGACACCAAAGCACTTTGAAACTAACATAAAATGAAGTCCAAACAAGAACTGTGCTCTTCTAAACGATTATTACATAAGTTTTGAAAAATTAAAATTTACTATATCTTATGTAATATGCCTTGTTATGCCTTATGGCGGAACTCAACGCCGGACGCGGTGATGAATTTAGACATAAATCCAAATTTGTGAGGAAAGTGGGGAGCGGAGTGTCTTAAGCTTGATTGCTTGATGAGCTTTATGGGTCACTATTTATTTTTTACAAGTTTTTTTTATTAGATCACTTATTATCATAAAACTTGATACTAAGCTTCTTTCAAGTAAAATTTGAACTCCTAACCAACCTGTAGAGAAAAGCATTTCCCAATTGCGTCATGACGAGTGTTTTCTTCGAAATTCTATAGTAGTACTATTTATTATAATGTAAAGTTTTTGGTTTGATTCAGTTATTATTTCATATTATTTCATTTAACACAGTTAACTTATATTGGCCAACAGCCGTTGAATGATGACAGTAATATTTCATTTTGTTAAAATATGGTTCACGCGCTTTTTCACTCATCACTTGCTTCGCCCGTCCTAGTTTGTTTAGTTGAATACACAAATCTCAGAAACTACGGGTGCAAACTCAAAAATTCTTCTTTTGTGGATAGTATATTTACCGAAGAAGGCTCTATAGGCTATATTACATAACCTAAATCGTTTTTTGTTATGTCGGATACTTAGAATTTGTCATATATAACTCTCCGTCACTTTTATTTGATCGCGAGGCAACGCCGCAGGTGAAAACTACTAGAATTTTTTTATTCTTTTTTAATTTTAGAATTTAATTTTAGGGCACTTTTTAGCATTAGCCACACTTATTATATTTTTTTAAAGTATTAAATGTTGTGCAATAAAGAACTAAAAAAAAGGCACTCTATTCTAAGTGGTGGAGCTGAACGCCGTATCTGATATGTACTCGACCGAGGAAATAAAAACAATAAAATTTTAATCTTTCACAATGGATGACTTTCCACTGCACCTCGATCCTCTTAATTAAATTCTATCGATCCTCGATATTGCTTTAAAAGTATTGATAAATATCACCGAAACTTATGAAAGACGATACAGCCAATATGTACTTAACGTCAGCCCTAAGTATTGCAGGATATTGAGGGTACCTCATGAAATCGAGAGGTTACTAGGAAAATCCATTATGGACCAACAAAAAAAAAAACATGAAGTAGGTACCTATACCTGCTTAACCTAAAAACCTACTTTTGATATCCCTATAGGCAATAAGTGTAATTGCAGCTTGTGATTTTTTGATTTTGATATTACTTTCCTCTGATTGCTCAATTTGGAGTGATCATTTCATAAAATGCGATTAAGAAAATTATCTACTCATATTGTTCATATTGTGGCCAGTCGTGGAGCAAAGGTACGGGCGGTATGATTGTAAAGTCAAAGTGAAATAAAAGAACTTACATGCTTCATTTTTTAACGCCAAACAATCTACCACCAGTTCACTAAAGTGCCTCAGAAGAACCGGCGCAAACTTACAACCATCATCAGTTAATCACTAATCACATAAGTGGTCTTCGATGGTGTAAATTTAAAGAACACACGTCGCTTTATCGGCGAAGATAGTCAAGCCATTACTTAGATATATATAATGAAAGATAAGCAAAGAGTACTGAATTTCTTGTAAAAATATTTATTTTTGAGCTTTACCCTGTACCTGTACTGCAAGGTAGGCAGAGTATTAAAACACTCCGTTCCCATTAACACACTTCCATTCTCCGCTTTCTATTTAAATCTGGAGTCATTACGTGTTGAGGGGGGAACTCGACGTCGCAATATCGTAAAAATATCTAAAACTTGTAAAAGTTATATTTCACACCCACATTTAGGAATAAGACGTCAGTGGTAGAAACGGAAGGGTCCACCTTTTACCTTTTATTTCTACCGCATTTCAACCTTTTTGTACATTTGATATGTAATTGAGCTTTCCTGATACCGTCCGTGATTTAGTGTAGGCAGGAACTTTTAGTCGACATTTTTATTCTATACTAAAGTATCGGATATTTTAAATGTTTCCTACTAGTATTATAAATGTAAAAGTTTGTGAGGATGGATGTTTGTTTCACTTTCAAACAAAAACTGCTGATTTATATGAAACTTCACAAGAATACACTGGCTGCAATCATGACAGTATTTTGTATAATTTAGCTACTATATAAAAAGAATTTAAGCGGGCAAAACCGCGTGTAGATCGCTACTGCTATATGTAACTATTATTAGTTATTAGAAAACGAATTAATTTGTACAAAACGCGTTGCCACTTTATACAAAGTGAATATTGTCAAGCATGTAGAAGTGTAGGTTTTAAAGCAATTTTCAGTATATACTAATTAACAAAAAATAATACATTTCCGCACTCCTTCACCATATAATCTTTAAGTAGGATGTCGAATATCTTCCTCTTTCTCATGCTTGATGTCTTGACCGTCCAGTATGGATGATACTATGTCAGCGATTCCACGTTTATCCATACTATGTTCTCGAACTCCAACCCGTCTCTCTTGACTCTGCTATAGTACTATACTATTAAAACTTTAAAAAAAACATGTCATTTTTAAACTTAAATCAAATTACGGTGATGTCGAGGAATGCTTGTGAAAATAATTAACCAGGCAAGTGTCTCTGAATAGTTTATGTCCTATATCTTTGAATAGATCTAGTTAGTTATTGATCTAGGTATCTAGTTATTTTAGAGCTACAATCTCCGAGACTGAACTGAATTGGAGGCTTTTAAGGAATTATTTTACTAAAAGGTTTCTGTTGTCTTTATTGGTGGAAGATTGTGGTAAACTTTTTACTTTCTTACTATAGATAATAGACTGTAAAGTAGAGAGATTTTTCTATATAGACTTGCTTTTATTGCTTTATTTTAGTATTTTTTTGTTTTAGCTTCACCCTATATGTCATAGTAGGGTAGATAGATGGAACCTAGGAACTTTATATTAGGACGTTCCCATTAAGAAACTTCCGATCCCGATATTCCGACGAATCGAGATATTGTGTGTTGAATGGCGAAACTCAATGCTGTTAATACAATTCAATTATATCAATATATATATATAGGCAGATAATTCTGAAGGCATTGCGTGTTGAGTGGCGAAACTCAACGCCGTGTTTTACGTCGATATCAGAGCGAAGAAATGATAATATTAAATATTTAAACTTACTTTTTTAAAAAATTGTAACTAAATATTTATCATCGAGTGGGGATCGAACCCTTTTCATCTTAGTATATGCCACTATATTAAAGTAAATACTAATATTTTTAAAATAGTTGAGGAAAAGTTCTTTTCATTCACGGATTACGTGCTTGCGAAAGAAGCTTATGTTGCTTAACAAATAACTCGCTGTTCTAAAGAAATGTTGCAGCTTTAAGATGATCAGATTGAGAATTTAAAATAAAATCTTGTAGTTATCTCTCCACGTTTACATTCCTGTTAAAATATATAATTTTGAGGAGACAATCTCTTTATCCACACAAAATGCAAGTCAAAATGTAGTGTATCTATGAAAAGCGAAGCGTTGAGTTACGCCATTCAACAGGCAAAGTGGGGAATATATAGATCAATGACTGCCTTCCTATGGATCCTATGGGTTCGATTCCTACTTGAGGCAATTAATTATTTTTATTTACACGCTATAGTAATAAAGAAAAGCATGAAGAACATGCAATGTCCCGACAATTTTTCGGTGCGTGGCAATCGGACTATTTCAACACTTTTAGGTTCCCTGTCTTCTCTGCCAATACGCGGAAAAAAAGTCGGACAAGCGTGAGTAGGGTTCGTTCACCGAGGGTTCCGCATAAAAATTGGAGGTCTCAGGTTTTTTCTGAAATTCACGCATAGTTTAGCCAGAGCCCTTTCGTATGATACCTCTCTTGAACTAGCGGCTTTAATACCAAATTTTTTTTTCCTCTTAAAGATATTATTTGTAAAATTTTTAATAATTCTATTAATTTTGATTCCCTTTATAGTGTCGAAGTACGCGTTTTTTGTTTTATAAAGTGATACTGTAGATCTGAGTATATGATTTGAATTTCAACTAGATATCTCCAAGCGTTCTTGAGATAAAGGCTCTTGATAGACAGACGCACGGACGGACAACAAAGTGATCGTATAAGGTTTCCTTAAAAGATACAGAACCCTAAAAACAATCATCCAACCGATCAAACTTACACACACTGCTACAGTTAGCAGTAAACTACAAACACAATTAACATAGAAAACAAAAAAAGGACTCGACACAACGAATAAAAGTCAGTAATAAATTTTATTCGTAAGAAAATAGTATTGTAGCAACATTACAAAAAGCTACTCAATTAATAAGCTTCCCTGTGGATCCGTTGGAACGTTGTTATCGAAGTCCATTCCGTTTATATGTATATAGAAGGTATATTGAATATTGAAAACTCGGTGAGGTTATTTCCTTAATAACTTCAATGTATTTGGTTATTTTTTCTTATATTTTATAGTTGACCCTTTGTTTCTTTCCTGTAACCAAAGTTTGTATTTATTTAATGGTAGCTTCACTCTGTACTCTTCTTAGCAGAACTGTCTTCCGAGCAGGTGGTACCCAGGTGGAAGCAGGTGGTACTGTACGTCTGACACTTCTAGTATTTCTATGAAACTTGGTGATTCAAAAGTGGTTGTAATACCTTAATTGAATAAAGAATATATTGATTTTGCTTTTTTGATATCCTACGTATAATAACGGAGTAGACAATAGGAGTTTAGTGTTAAAACACTCTGGTCCCCAGTCATTGCTCAGTTTTCGAGACGAGTTGAGTTTCGGGAAACTCGAGCTAGTAAATGAATCATTTTAAACTTTTTTAAACTTTACTTTCCTATTCTTGTTAAAATAATAATTTTTATTTCATTTATAGCATTTTGTTTTTGTTTTTTTTTTGTTTACGGGATACACACAGCAGAGTATTAGCACACTCCGTTTCCCATTTCGTGCCGAAGTCTGGTGGAGTTGATTGTTGAGTAGCGGAACTCCACGTCGCGCTTTACCTCGACTCGACCAGAGCGAAAAAATTAAAATATTAAATATTTCATTTTCTCGAGTGGGAATCGAACCCATTACCTGTTGCGTTTACAGTCACACGCTAGTACTGTGTACCAAGCCTAGGTGAAATAAATTACTTAATTGAAATTGTACTTATGTATCTATACAAAAATATCTATAACAAGAAGACTTAATATACTAAAGCAAATCCATTTTCTTATGAAATAAAATACACGAGGTACAGTTTTCTCAAAAGGATAAAGGACTTTAGGATTTATTTATATCGTATATTCTTTACGGACTGTTGCTGGAATATTGTAATGTTATTGTAGAATTCATTGTGGATTTACTGAGACATTGATATGGATTGCTAAGATATTTTTTAGCTAGGTTACTATACTAGGTTAGGTAAGACACTGTGTTACCATGGAGACACTTCGTTTCCCCAGTTTCCGATAAATTTTGAGAGGTGGAGTTGAAAGCACCTAATACGCAATTCGGCGGAAAGTGAAACGAATATTGATGAAAATGGAGTGTCTTAACACTAGATTTTCAGGATCCCTCTGCCTACCCTGCTATGAAGGATACGTGATGATATAAAAAAATCTTGAATTCAAACTGTGAGCAGTGTGTACCATAAATTCTATCTGCTTTCACTGCAATATGAGCGATAAAGCGTGGAAGCCAATAAAACAATACACGAACCGCTTTTTTTAATGGTTGGTATGGCAACGAAACCTAATTAGTTAACTAATTTTTAACAAACTTAGACTAATTTATCTATAAGGATGTTAATATTTTTAATAGGTCATTATGACAAAGTGGGATACTGTGTGGGATCATTGCGAGTTCGATTCTTACTCGGGGGAATTATTTATTTTCATTTCCCGCTAAAAACATACGGTGTTTAATTCCGCCACAAACGCGGAGAAAATAGTGTAGTGAAGTAAACACCTAACAAAGTTGTTTTTTTTGTAAAACAGAATATATGCGTAATATTAAATCGAATAAAACAAGCTCAAGATGAAGTATAATATATTTTTATTTAATCAAAACTTAGCGAGTCGAGTCTAGCAGAACTACTTCGAGCGCCTTAGGCGAGGCACTGTGGAGGTCATGTTACCTGAAATAAAGATGAAAGATAGAAATTAAACTTAAAATATTATTTAAAGTTTATTTTAGTATTGTTAAGGGGAAAAAATTTGTGGCCATAGTGTATATATATATAGCGTGGTTGTAGGTTCGATCCCCACTCATGGGAATGAATTATTATTTATTTAATACTAGTGGGCCCGGACGCGGCTACGCCCGCGAGAATATAAGCCTAAATAATTAAAATAAGTTAAAAAATAATAATAAGTGGAGATTTATTATTAGAAAAAATATCTGAGTAACCGAAATGAACAAACAAAAGAAGTAAAAGTAACTAAAGGAAATCTATATCTATATATATATATATAATAAAACTGTAAAGGGGGTAAAATCTGTACATTGAATATAAACTGAAAAAAACACTTCAGGGGGACTCAATACAACTAGTAGAAGGTAAAAATATAATTTTTGGAATTCTTGTCTGTCTGTCTGTCTGTCTGTTGTGGCTTTTTAACTCAAAAACTACTGGACGAATTTAAATAAAACTTCTTTTGTTGCATAACTATTAGTCTTCGCCTACATATAGGCTATAATTTATTTTGATAGCCCGAATACATGATGTGAGACCCTAGCAGCCCGCTTAATCTATAAGAGATATCAATACAACGAATTAGGAAAAGTTATTCAACGTGATGAGCATTTTCTGTTGACATAAAAAAAAATGGATCCAATGTGGAACCCCAGTCACCCAGCTAAACTTTATTACATATAATTCGTCAGTCGTCTTAAAATAAATTATTCTACGTAATAAGCATTTATTTTGACGTTTACGTAATACCATAATTATTATTTAAAATGGTTCAACACCAAATGATATAAATTTAAGTAAATATATTAAGTAAATATATTAAGTAAATATATACAAATTAAATAACATTTAAAAAGAAAATCCATAAATCACAGAAAAAAAAGATTACATTCTTATAATTTTGAGGGCCGTTGTGGCGCAGTGGCACAAGCACGGGACTATAAACACGACAGGTTCTGGGTTCGATTCCTGCTCGAAGAAATGAAATATTTAATATTTTCATTATCTCACTCTGGAACGAGGCAAAAGTAATTTGATAATATCAAAAAAATATACGAAGTATCTTCTTTTTTATAAAAATTAATCGCTGAATGTGTTGCTAAGCGCAAATCTCTAGAGCAGCTGAACCGATTTCGCTATTTTTTTATAATATTCCTTGAAGTACGAGGATGGTTCTAATGGAGAGAAAAATTTAAAAAATTACCAGAAATGGTCCAAAAACATGACTTTTCTATAT
>HE670558.1:30871-55399 GCA_000313835.2 Heliconius melpomene melpomene | reverse complement strand
TATATATTTATGTAGGTATAGTAATATTGATTAATGCTATGTATATTTGTATGTAGGTTTATTATTATTATTATTAACATTATATTAAAATACCGCACCCGAATCATTTCTTTTAACATCCCCTACATTCAAGGGTTTCTGGTAGAGATCTCTATTAGAGATAAGTTATCCATTGTACACATTTTTTCTATTGTCATAAGTTTTCTGTACTTTCTTTCTTGTGTGGTACATAAATAAATGAAAAAAAGAGACTTTCTACTTTAACGCAACTGGAAGTGTGTTTTAAGTTGGCACTATCTCTGAAGGTTTTTTAAGTTAGAGAGTATGCATACAGTCTTAACTACATATTAGACTATCGATCCTCAAAATTTCAGCTTTGCTAAAATGATGTAGGTCTGGGGGCCCTGGGATCTCAGTCTATTAATGTCAATATTTGTCAATATTTCTATGGTAAGATGTCACTTGAAATGTAAACGTCTCATTGTGCGTCTATATAAATCTAAAAGCCACAAATTTCATAATATTAATAAAGTGTTGTGTATTTGTGACTTACTAAATATGCCTTCTATAAGGCGGTGGACAAATTTAGGCAAAAGAATCTAATCGTACTCCCAGAACGTGAAGATTGCAATGAACGTGAGCACGACAGTTGACTGATAATGGTGCAAATTTGAATCGAGCTGCTTTTTGTTATGATATATCAATTGATGCCAGCAGTCCTTACAGCTTTGTTGCTTTTGGATCTATAAACTCGGCTTGCCAATATTGTAAGGTTATTGTAAAAACTTAGTTTGCCAATCAATTTGGTGGCGCAATGATTTTATTATCAGGAGGAGGATTGCCAGTGGTTCCACGTTCAATGCAAGCTGATGAATTGAATTCAGGTTTAAAATCCTCGAAATTGTGGAAACATGTCAAGGTATTACATTTAAGCAAGAATATGCGTGTCATGTTGCAAAATGATCAATCTGGAGACATATTCTCTAAACAACTCATTGATATTGGTAATGGTAAACTTCCTATATATGCGCTGACTGGCTGCATCACCTTTCCTCATAGTTTTTGTCAGTTAACGTAATCAAAAGATGAACTCATTCATAAAGTGCTTCCAAATGTTGCTGAAATGTTGCTGATTATTTATTCCATAATTGGTTGAGCGAAAGAGCTTTACTGGCTGCCAAACACACTGATGTAAATGAATAAAATATAAATTTTCAAGATGGCATTCCTGGCAAAATAAGGACACATAAGTCAGTTGATACGGCAACTAATGAAGATGATGTCGTGAACTAACCACCGGAATTTTTAAATTCACTTGATTTGCCAGGATTGCCGCCTCACAGCCTTCAATTAAAGCTTGGATGTGTAGTTATAATGTTGCGAAATATAAACTGAAACTTTGTAACGGCACACGATTAGCGATAAAATAATACTGAATAACGTAATAGGAGCAATCATATTGAAAGGAAAGTATAAAGAAGAAGACGTTTTGATACCCCGCATCCCAATGATTTCGACTGACATACCATTCGAGCTTAAAAGACTACAGTTTCCAGTACGGCTTGCTTTCGTAATGATTATAAACAAATCCCAGGGGCAGTTCTTAAGTGTTTGTCATAATATAGAAAACTCATATTTCTCGCATGGTCTATGGTATGTTGCCTGTTTCCGTGTTGGAAAACCATCTGCTCTGTTTACGCCCCAGATAACCAAACAAAAAATAACGTGTACCATAAAGTACTACAATGAAAATGAAACTGAATTTAGAATAAGTAAAAATAAAATAAAATATAATAAGTAGGCATCATAATAAGATATCGGAAATTGTTATTTTTATTATAATTTTTAATGAATATTATAAGAATTAAAAATGATTTAAGTTTTTATTTTTTTTATCTTACTAGCTGACCCGGTGTCGCGAATAGCAGAATACATATTTAAAAAAAAATCGACTGTTAGGCGATACGAAGTTCGCGGGTCTGCTAGTTTTTATATTAGAAAAAGTACCTAAAGTTTGCCGTGCGCGCGTACTAAACATTTTTCTATATTAAATAATTATTAATTTTTGCGAACAATATTAAATAAAATCCCAAATGATTAAAATTACGATATTTTAAGTGTATAACATCGGTATAGATAACCGAACTGAGATAAATGAATTATAAGCAGCAAATAATTACATAAAAAATAATAGTAATTCGAAAATATATAAAAACTAGCGACCCCCTTGCGGCTTCGCCCGCTTTTACTACTGGATTATTCATATAATGTATGTTAGCAAAGCACTTAAGATAATGTGAAAATTAATCAAACCCTAATGCAACCCGTATTTTCGTAGTTTCAATAAGGATTTTCCAATTGTTTTACACAGCAAGGATTTTTTAGTAGGTACCGTAATTTTAAATCTGTGCTACTAATATTTTCAAGTACTTATTAAAATATTTTTAAATGACTATTTTTAGATAGTTAAATGACTATTTTTAAACGGAAGAAATTATAAACAAAAGCCTAACTACTAATAACTACTATAAAAAATATGAAACCAAATATATCGCGCTGAAATAATACATTCAACTCCAATTATCCAATACGTGCAAACGCATCTAAATCTTCGTTGCTATAGAGGCAGGCGGGTTTTTTTTTCGAGCTTGTGGTTAATGCTGAAGAAGGTATTCTGTCCCTGATGAAAAGCAAGCAATACGTGGCTGCCTGTGAGGAAAATTAAATAGAATGCATTGGCCGGGAATCGAACCCGGGCCCGCGTGGCAGGCGAGCATTCTACCACTGAATCACCGATGACTGCTCATGACGCGCTTGTATAAGCAAAACGTTTCGCAGCAAGGATGTTTTGATATTGTAACAACTTCTAAAGTACTCATTAAAATAAAAAAACAGTAAAAGACAGTTTTGATCTACATGAAATGGCCAACGTAACTAATATACTTATTTATATGCTGAGAGTAAGGGATAAGTAAAACTTGAGTCGGCACAGCTGATGAGTCAACGGCGTGATGTGTCAACAATTAAATGCGTTTTTCTCTAAAACTATTCGCAATTTCGAAATAGTGTAAAAAGCATATTTTATCTTCGTTTAACGTAGAAAATTAATAAAGTATTTTAAAGGATAAGGATTAATACCATTATGGAAAAATATCCCTCACAATAAAAAATATATTGAAATTACTATTTTTAGACAGAAATATGATCACTACACGTTATCCTTAAAAGATAAAAATATGCTGTCGCGGACTTTTTTGTTGATCTTATTAAGAGGAACAATATTCCAGTACATTATTTTCATGTAGTACTTACCATTAAAGCAGCGCATGCGCGAAAGTGTCTCAACGGGTAGGACTTTAGACACATTTATCGTATTTATGTTAATTTACATATGAATTTACAAATAATAAACTATATATAAACCTTCCCTGAGAAATACTCGACCTAATGGTGAAAACCGCATAAAAATCCGTTGGGTGGTTTAGAAGAAGAAGAGTTAGAAAGTTCAGACAGACACGAAAAGCGACTTGGTTTTATAAGATATAGGATAGGATAGGATTTACTAAATCAAAGTCATCTATCTGCCCGTTCGCGTCGGTCATACTATGCCGCCCGAAGGCTAGGTCATTTGGAATCAGTGACATCTCCTTAATTATTTATTAGTATGTTATACAGTAAACTATATTTTCAATCTAGATGAAATGCTCAAAGTGACTATTATATTTATTTTCATAAGGATGAATATCAAATTATCGAAATCATCTAATTTTTGTTAATGTATACAAATCTATATCGGCGCGCGCCATGTATGCATCAAGCAAACTCACTTTGGGTGACGTTTTCTTAACCTTTAAGTATGGACGTCGGGTCTGACAGACCCATCTAGTTCTACGAATTCTACAAATCGGCCACTTCTCGGTGACCTCCGCCACTGAGTCTCTCAGTACCTTTCGTGTTAATGACAAAATGAATGTAGATAGCAGTGGTTGTGTCTCTGGGTTCAAAACACGTGAGTATTTAACTTTCTAAACGGGGCCTGAGTCTGTCAGACCCGACGTCCATGTTTCCCATACATAAATGATTTCAAAACGCCATATATTTTTATAATATTACAAAATATACTTTAATATTTTAATTGTATTATTTGTATTCAAATGTTTTTATTGTTATATATCATATATTATTTTGCATTGTTTGTTATATATTTTAGTAATATAAATATTATTTACCTAAAAAAATCATTTTTTTTGTTTTTATGATAAAATGGAAAAAAATGATCTTCCAAGCACGTCAGGGACAAAAATATCGGTACTTTATAAGCAACATCAAACAAATGATTGGACGACGACATTTTATAAAGAAAATAGCACTTTATCAAATAAAAAGACGCGTTTCGTATACTAAACTACTCTAAGAATTGAGAATGACTTTGCGTGGCGTTTCGCGATCTGATTTATCATTTATTGAACATGAAGCTAAAAAAATAGTTTTGGGTTCTTGAAAAACATGTACACTTTGCCCCCAAAAGATATATAGAAAGATAACACATACTTATGTTGACTGCAATCGTCCTGTTTGCCTACAATGTTGAAAGCCATTGTATATCGATGTTCAATAATACCTTATCTTGAGCTGTTTTCAAAATTGTTATTTTATAACATAAGATGTAATTTGTTTATTTTTTTATTTGTTAGACTTTATATTTTGTTAAAAAAATATTTATTTTATTATCTGTCTTTTTTTATAGTATTATTTTCTTAAGAGTCATCCCATGTGACCAAAGACTGAAATTGTGACTTTAATTTACTTAAATCGTTGTGATGCGTAAACTTTAATAAAAACTGATTTTATTTATATTGATTTTGCTTGATTTGCTATTTATGTAAACTAAAACATAAAATTGTCTTCTTTCTTTAAAAAACAGACGGAATATGACCAATAAATACATTGGTCTGACAGACCCGACGTCCATATGTGTGTTATAAAAAAATCACGTCCATAGTTAAAGGTTAAAACAACAAACTTTGCAAGCCGTTGCTTAGCAACGCGTAGCGACGATTGTTATTAACATGGAATAAATTGCTTGTCAAATTAATTATTTTAATATATTGGTATATATCGAAAATATTACAAATATGAGAAAAAAAAAGTATCCTATGTTCATCCCGGGACCCTCAAGTATCTCTATATGAGTATTTTATCACAATTAAATTAGCGGTTTGGCCCTGATTGCGAAAAAGACAGACAGACAGACAGACAGACAGACAGACAGACAGAGTTACTTTCGAATTTATAATATAGGTATGGATAATATAATATATTTATTTATATAATATATTTCTGAATATTTTAATTTCTTCGCTCTGGCACCAAGGTCCGGCGTTGAGTTTCACCACAGTGGTCAGAAAGAAGTGTCTTAACACTAGGATCCCAATGCCTACTCTACTATATGGGGGACACAGCAGGAAGCTGATATACTATAGGTGGAAACGATTAAAGCCGTGTAATATAGCTTATAGCCCGAAGAAAGGCTAAATGAACAAACTCTTAATTGTTTTACATTAGTAAGTATCGATATAAAATACTATAATTAAAATCGAATCAAAGTACGACAATAGTTAAATGCTATTCGTGATACACTTTCATTAACTATATCACAGATATAGTGACGTGATCCGCTCTAATAAATGGTTTCCATACAAAATTCACGCTAGTTGGAATAACCGCATTGTATGATGGTATGGTAACTAAACTATGGTTATATTATTGATTGACTGTTGTGAGTTCGATTATCATTCCGAAAAGTTCAATATTTTCTTTTCTCTGCTCTCTGCTGCGTCTAACGTCTTGATTTTTTAGATATTCGAGGAAAGCTAATTTTTTTTTATTAATTTATCTGTGCCTGCCCCGCTTTAAGGTCTATCTACCTAAATTAGAAGGAGCCTACTGATAAAACATTAGGTTCCCTACTTATCGTCTATTTTTTAAGACATTGTATGTTGAATAACGGAGCTTTACGCTACGTTTTGTCTACTGGAGCGGCTAAATTAAAATAATAGAAATATAAACATGTCTCCGTGTGGGGATCGAACCCACAACCATCAGATAATATTCCACTTCACCACGACGACTAAAAACTTCAACTAAAATATTAAAAGTATAGGAAAAAAAGAACGAAAATTATAACTAATAAAAGTCGACAGATACATAAGTAAGTTTTTTTATTGGATATCAAATAGCAGCGGTGATTTCTGTAGTAACAGCCCTTGGAACTTAAATAAACAATGACCATTGAGCTGTAGGGGTCGGTGTAGGAATGAATGAAAAATAAATACAGGTTGTTCTCACAGTATATTGTTTGTTTTACGGCTTTCCTTGGATTTTCTTGTATGGAATCCATTGATTTTTATGGTCTTTTATGTCATAGGCTGACGTCGTTGTGTTACAGCGTCTTACTGTAAATGTGACGGATGTGGATTCGATTTCCATTCGAAGGGATGAATTATTCACATTTCTCCGTTTTAAGAACTAAAAAAGCGGAACGGAGTGTTTTAGCATTAAGTTTCTTTCCTGCTAGATATAAGTGCTTTTAATAACGTAAGCTACGACCATATAATTTACTTAAGTCTACTTTACACTAGACTTATATGACTCTTTATGTATGTCCATACTAGTCCAATTATTAATTGAAGTTGCGAGTTGGATTCGAACCTACCACCATCGTTTATAACCAAATGCCGTTCCGCTGCGCCACTATAGGTCCAATCAGTTTTTAATAACGTTTATTATTATATTGGAAGAAATATTTATTGAAATAAAATAAGAAACAAGTAGACATCGCCTTAAGCTTCTTTTACAAACATCTTTATTATATAAGAACAAACAATAGTCCGTCTTTAGTTCCCAGAGCTTTAACTAATTTCAACGTAAAAATCAACTAGATGTACGCCGGCACTTTCAGTGATGCATTCGTAAAGATCCTTCTGTAAAAGAACTATAGTAATGTCGGCACTTTAGAATATTTTGTTTATGTAATATTTGGCGTGAAGCGCGGCGTTAAGTTCCGCGCCTTAATAGTTAATATTTAAAATATTTGGGCGGTCCTTGAGCAACGAAGTGTTGTGGGTTCTACCCCCAATTGGGGGTGATGCATTTTTATTTTTATCTCGTTTTGGTTACAAGACAAAATGAAGCTTTGTGTTCCACCACTCAATATGAAATGTGTTGAAAATTGGGTGGAAATTAGGGAAAGAAGTGTCTTAACATGACAGTGACAGACAGTGTCAGTGACAGCGACAGTGTCTCAGCACTCTCACGCGCCCTCAAAAATTACTCTGCTAAAATCGAAAGGTGCGTAAAGCTAAAAAAGAAACCAAATAAGATTTCCTTGATATTCTTTTACTTTTTTTTCAGAAGTGCTATTTATACCTTACTTCGTTTATCTTGGCGCTTGAAACTTAGGTAATTGGAGTGCTTCTCAATTTCCGATCGACGTGATACAGCCTCTTTCCGCTATAAGTAAATTATATTTAGTTTTCGAAGGTTCCTTGGATATAAAAAGTGAAACGTTTCATAGAGGAATATATTCTACAATATATTTGGATTTTCAGAACCAATTGTGGAGAAAATAGTTCTAGTGAATTGAAATGATCAATTTAACAAAATTTCTTATTTTCATTTTTTCGCTCTGGAGTCGATTTAAATCACGGCGTTGAGTTTCGCCACCCAACCAATTCAATTCAATTTCCTATACCATTCTGTATAAAATGGGGAAGAATGGCGTGTCTTAAACTAAGTTTTTATTGCAAAACAAAAATGAAACTACATTCAACACAAATATTCAAACAGAAAACTGAAATTCAGTAGCAATCTCACACACAGGCTTCTCAAGACAAGTATTGACTATTGCCCATACATACATATGTATGTAGATACTTGTGTAGTTACGTATGTAGATACGTGTGTAGATACGTGTGTAGATACGTGTGTAGATACGTATGTAGATACGTAGCTTATTCTATTGCTTCGAACACAGTTGCCCTCATTTCAGAACAAATACCCAACAAAGTTTGGTCACAAAGTTCTGTATGTTGAACACCTTCGCCGTGTTTAGCTTTACTTTACTACATACGAGTATATGGTGGAGACTGTTTCAAAGTGATTTCTGAGATAGTTGCCTTACCCGATTGGGAACATTGAGTTAGTGTCCATTTTCTATTTCTTAATTAATACATTGGATTTCTGTTAGTTTCAAATATTTTATAAGTTTTCTAAGTCCATAGCGTGAAAATCCTTAAAGTTCTACTGCAAGACTGTAAAAGGACTGGTAAAGTCTGCACTTTGGTTTAATTTGTTCACGTGACATTTTAAAGTAGTGTTGAGTTTTGCCACTGAACTGAAATGTATCAAAAATTAGGCGGCTCGTATAGAATGAAGTGTCTTAACATACTCAACCTTAAGACATTTCATTCCCCATGCCACCACATAATATAAGGTTCCATAAGCCTACTCTGCTACGTGCGGCGTACAGAGTAAAGCCAGAAAAATATATTTAGATTATTGAAATTATATAAAATCCGAGGCCGTCATGGCGCAGCGGCTCTAGGGTGTGGCTGTAACGCGACGGTTGTGGCTTAAATCTCCACTGGAGGAAGTGGAATATTAATTTACGTTTTTTATATTTCCAATTCTTCGCTCTGATGTCGAGGCATAGCGCGGCGTTGAGTGCTGCCACTCAACACGCAATGCCTCCAGATTTCTATAGAAAGTGGGGAACGGAGTGTCTTAACACTAGGTTCCTTCTGCATATCCTGCTGTGAGCGGGATACAGTGTGAAGCTGATTTGATTTCATTTTTTATAAACCACATTTATGGTAAGTTTTTTAATACAATAACAATTTTTGTTTAGGTTTACGCTTCACAATGGAACCTAGTGTTACGACACTCCACTCCTCACTTTCCGCCGAATACTGAAGGCATTGCGTGTTGAGTGGTGGAACTTAACGCCGTGCTTTTACCTTGACACCAGTCTGAAGAAATGATAATATTAAATAATTCATTTCCTAGATTGGAATCGAACCCACAATCTGTTGTGTTTGCAGTCACACGCTTACGTTTACCGCCACGGAGGGCCACAGACGGATTCGACGGTTGTGTATTTAATTCCCAATCGAGGAAATTAAATATTTAATGTTTTCATTCCTTCTCTCTAGTGAGTTCCGACAATTCACACGCAATTCCTTAAGGATTCAGTGAAAAGTGGGGAACAGAAGTATCTTAATATTAGGTTCCCTCTGCCAACCCTGCTATATACGACATACACCATGAAGTTAAAAAACAAAAAATGTACAAACTTTGTTTCACAACGTTTTGCATGCTAGTTCTAGTTGTAAATAACTATATTTCAACCAATCTAACTCCTCGACTCTAACGACGTATCCAATTACACTGTCTACGACCGGTGCCGGTGCCCGGGAAACGTGAAATCTATATTTTATTATTTTTTATAATAGTTTTGTTTCAGCCTTGTGTGAGCCATGGTTTTGTCAAAAAACATGGATAAGAAGAGAATGATTTAAAAAGAAAATGGTGATTTTTTTTTGTTTTCACGAATTATGCATTAGAAATTTTACATTTTAATTTTTTGAGGTTCAAGCTATTTAGGCGACCGTATGTTTAGATACTCCGTTTCGTAATCACCACCCAATATTCGGCGCCGAGTGAGTTTGAGTTCTGCCAATCAACACGCAAAGCCTCGAGGCTCTATCGATGTGAAGAAAGAATGTCTCAAGAGCAACGAGGTGTCTTAACTTATTCAATTTTTGAGGCCAGTGCTGCAGTGAGACAGTGTCTGGCCGTAATCGCGATGGATTTGGGTTCGATGCTCGCTCGGGGGAATGATTATATTTAAATTATTTTCTTTTCCCTCTTTCGGTAGCTATATATTTAAAATTGGGCGGAAAATGAGAAAAGGAGCGTATTAACATAAGATATCTTATACAGCTTATACTTCATGCCTCCCAGCATAGCAGCGAAATACACACGATTTTTTTAGTATTCAATTTTATCCAAAAAATTGAATAGAACGGAAGACTTTTTAGTTTGTAAAACCTATTGCATGGATTTAGATCGAGGTTCATACAATTATTACTCCAGAGGACGCTCACCATTCATCTTGCCTTTTATTCAAAGAATTCCTTCGGGGCAGTTCTTACAAATTTGTATAGTAGTATGTCTTTAAAAAGACATATATTTGATTCAGATAGAAAAATAATATTATTTTATCAGAGGGAGAAGTGGAGGGCGATCTAGTGTTATAAGGCCTCCTTTTCCAGTTGTCTTTATTTTAGAAAGAATGTTGGTTTGTGCGAAAAGTTAAAGATGTCCAAAAGATTTGTTTAAAAATACAATCACATGTATTGGTTTATTTATTTAACTATACTATAATAAGGAAAGATATAAAAATATATACTAAAAAAGGCAAAAACTCTTCAAGTAGACAGGTTTTCAGACACTTTCGCTCATACCTTATATTATTACTAGCGGACGCGCGCAGCTTCGCTTGCGTATTTAAGGGTGAATTCTAATAACCCATGAAATATGTGTTTAATTATATACGTTTAAGAATCTGAATTTCAAATTTTATAAAAATTGGTGACGATTTAAAAAAAAACCTATACAAACTTTCAAACCCTTATTTGCACCCTTAGGGAGAGAAATCTGGAAAACGATGAAACACGTGTTCACTTAAATACTTTTAAAAATCTAAGTTTCAAATTTTATAAAAATCGGTGCCGATTAAAATTTTTTTCCATACAAACTTTGAACCCCTATTTCACCCCTTTAGGGTTAAAATTTTTCAAAAACCCTTCTTAGTGGATGTCCACATTACGAAAGTAAACTTTTGTCTAAATTTCACGTTTCTACGCACAGCGGTTACGGCTGTGCGTGCGTCTTACCTCAGTCAGTGAGGACAAGTCCTTTTATATATATATAGATTATTATTTAAAATTTAAACCAGCGAATAGTTTCATAGGGATAAAATGTAAAGTTAAAAAAAAATATAAAAATTTCTGTTAAAATGTCACGGAAATAACGTTTCTATTTTCTAAGAATGAACTGAGACTACAGTAGTTTTGCATTTCCACTATACTCGTACATTCGTTAATATATAATGAGGGAGTATCGCATTGCCTGTCTGGTGACACAGTGCAGCTCTTTTACGTTTTTTGTATGAATTATAGATATTATGATTACTTAACTTAACACACCTTTATAATTCAGCGGTAAGTGGGGAACGAAAGTGTCTCAATGGGAACGGAATGTCTTCTTAACATTAGGTTGTCAGGTTTCCTCTGCCTAGGAAAGTATCATTTTTAAATTCTATGTGTTCTATCCCACGTCGCTTCTTTTTTTGTAAAGGTGACAAAATAAAAATAAATGATTCCCCGAGCTCGATTCCGAATTTTATATTGAAACTTATGAAAATATACACAAAATTAAATAATTACAAAAATTAATTGGCACAATAACCAATCCGTGGACATTGGGCTATATTTCACGTATTTGTTGCTATTGGATAGAGAAAATATAGTTTTAAAACACTTCATTCTTCACTTTCTGTATTTATGGTTAAATAAGACGTGATTAGAGTAGTGGAACTTAACGCCGCCCTGTATTTCTTTATACGTCAGTTTAGAATAGAATAGAATAGAATAGAATATACTTTATTGCACACATAAAAGAAATATATAGAAAGAACAACACAAATAAAATTTAAAGAAAAACACGTATGCAAAGGCGGTCTTATTGCTTTAAGCAATCTCCACCAGACAACCTTTGAAACATTACGGATAAATTGTAATGAGGAGAAAGGGGACAACGTCTCAGTGCAAATTTTATAAAATATAATTAAATATTATATAATATATAATAAACTAAGTCAATAATATAAAATAAACTTACATAAAATGTGTTTAATGTTTATATACTTTACACATACATACATACATACATACATAAAGCGTGTTCAAAAATATATACATAATATAAAAAAAAATAAAATAAAGATAAACTATTATACTAAATTAAATAAGTACTCTTTTAGACGATTTTTAAAACTGTATAGAGATTTGGAATGTCGAACTTCTGTAGGAAGTTCATTCCAAAGAATTGCAGATTTCATAGTAAAAGACTTAGAATAAAATAGGGTATGGGAAGTTGGTAATTTAAGTTTAGTCAGGCATACAACTTAAATAAAACAACTTCTATCTCAAACAGGCTACTACAGCTCTTATATGGAAAAATTGATTGTAAATCTCTGAACTTACTTATAAAATACTTATTTATACGAGTACATATATATATTTCTTACTAATATTCGAAGAATTGACATGAAATGTTCTATTAACAGAGGCCCCAGTAGGCGAGACGTAGAGTGTATTAGTAAACGGATTACTGTGACCAATCATACTGTCCAGCCTAGAGCGCTTCTAGGCGCGCTAGAATTCAACGCTTCGCTAAGCCTCGTTACCAGAGCGACGAAATATTAAAAATGAATCCACAACCGTTGGTTTTACATAAGCATTCTTAATAATTAAATATTTTTTTAAGTAATAAAATAATGAATGTATTACATTCAGATATTTAAACGACGAAAACTGCAATGAACAAATTGTATCTCATTTAATAAATTGATTACAACTTCCAATTATCGTTCTCATTTCATACAAAATGCAATGCAAAATCGCCAAAAAACTTTAAAAAATAGTAGTTTTCAACATTAATTTTCGACCCAATCAGTTCGGAGCGAGGCTTCGTTAGTTATTATAACTTTAGTTCGAAACCGTTTTAAATCTAGTTTCGTAAAACTAATGGGTCTAGGTTAAATATTAATTGAACGTTATTAGTTCAATTCCCCGAGTGAGGAATCAATATAAAGAATATATTGTAATAAAAAAACCGGTATAGCTCGGAAATATTAATTTATAGTGAAATATGTCAATTGATTATTGTTATTTATGTATAAAATATAATAAATAATAATAGTAAGATGATTAATTATTTTAATACTCCATTATATCAATAGCGCCGACAGCACCGAACGCTTATCAAACTTAAATATTTTTTACCTATATCCCGTTATATATCCCTATTGATTTATAAGAAAGTTATAATATTCACTGGTATTAAAATAATCTTTTTTTAGCTTCACATAGTACCCCGCACACAGCTTTTCCGCCGAATTGACTGAGTGGCGGAACTGAACGCCGCGCTTTGTCTCGACACCAGAGCAAAGAAATGGAAATATAAATTTAAATAAATATTTCATTTTCTCTTAGTGGGGATTGAACCCACAACCAGTCGCGTTAATAGGCACACCAGACAGACTGGTCTCTATATATATCCTATATTATAAGCAAATCGCAAGATTATAAGTCACAAATGAAAGTAAAAGCAGAGTTCTCATATGAAATATTTAGTTAAATTTAACTTCACTCACTCTCGAGTGGGTGCTTGAGAATTTTACGAATCAAAGCTCTAAGTTTTTTAAAGTGAGCCAACTGTTTGAATTTCATCTCGCGTTTGAAGTTTAAGAAAAATATTCTCATAAACGATATGTTATATGAGTGTGGAAAATTCTTAGATAGAAAATATTTAGATATTTAATTTATAATTTTCAGTGGCACAGTGAAAATGTGAACCAGTTCGAATTCCACCTTGAGGAATAATCTAATTTCGTTTGGTTTCTCTGGAGCGCAGCGTTTAGCTACGCCACTTAACACGCCTCGAAAATTGAGCGGTAAATAGAAAATGGAATCTTAATACTAGGTTCCCTAGTTCCCCCTGCCTACGCCGCTGTATGCGGAACACGAACACCCAAAAGTATTTTTTAGCATTAATTATAAACCGTGCTGACTACTGAAACTGACACACAAGGCGCATGTATCTCACATATATATAAATAGGCAAAAGAAATCTAGTGTTATGACACTCCGTTACGTACCTCCCAACTACTTTTTGAAGACATTGCATGTAGAGTGGCGAAACTTAACGCCACGCTTTGTCTTTTGTTCTTTAGTTCTTTCACGAGGTATTTCAAATAATTCGTCCCCTCGAGTGCCGCTCAAATCATTGGCTTTTTTAATATTTATAACAACGAATAACTATTTATTATATTTTAATTGTTTTACTAAAATTTATAAAGATAACTTGGTCCATCCATGATTGTTTTTGCCCAATGTTGACGACAAGTTAGTTAGAGATTGTTATTAAAAAGTAAATTACTTCTGTCTTTTACAGCTATTACTTTGACAAAATCATTGAAGTGAAGGTTTCGTTTAAATTTAAGGTATATTATGGAGATAACCGAAATATTTGATGAGAGGAGCAGGGGCACAATCGTGGGACTATAAACACGACAGGTTCAGGGTTCGATTCCCATTTGAGGAAATTAAGTATTTAATATTTTCATTTAGTCGGTCTGGTAACGAGGCAAAGCGCGCTTAGCACTAGGTTCCCAGGTCCCCTACTGTCTTACCAGCTATGTGCAGGATACAGTATAGAACAAAAAATAATAATTTTATGCGGTATAACAAAACAGGTGGAGAGAACCTAGTCTTCATTCTCCACGAACTGCCACACTATCGAAAAGTGGCAGACCTCAACGCCTCACTTTTTCTTCTTAGAAATTATCATATTTTATTACCGCGAATGAAAATTGAACCCACAACTATCGCGTTAAACAGTAAACGCATAAAGGCATTCATATTTAAATAATATTATACATATTCAAAGAAAAGAATTAAACGAGTTCTTTATAAGTTTCAAATAAAGAAGCATTATACTATCTATAAAATTAAAATAAACATATAATTACACATTTTCTAACACAAAATTAACACTAAGCAGGAAATTACTTATTTTTGTAAAAAAACAACCAAAAAACTAGACCTCTCCTATCAATCATATTAATTAAACAAGGCCCACGCTAAAAATTAAAACGGATGCAATAGACAGGCTGTAGTAAAATGTCCAACATGTTACAACTAGTTACTTTTTAACTCCATATCAATATACATACACTAGAAATATTACGAGAGGATAAACCATTCAATTGATAACCACTCCAAAGCCACGGTGGTACAGAGTTCAAATTTTGTCATTGCAAAACTGCATTTAGACCCCCTATGCAGGGCCCTTTCGCCCTTACCCCTTACCCCTCGATATTACCCCTACAGAGGGTTGGACCCACTGTAAGGGGTACTGTAGTTCAAGCGACCGAACGATGGGAAGTACTGCCAGTATCGGTTCAGCCGTCCTGCCGGCAAGACCTGTTTCGCGTTGAGTAAAATGCCTTTGAAAGTTTATAAACGCTATAAAATATTTCAATGATAAAAGTGCGAAATGTGTTTGTTGATTAATAAATGGTGAGTAGTTTTTTTTAATACAATTGCCGGGGCGATTTAGTTTTCTGATGGCAAAAATTTTGCGAAGTTTTTCGGTTGTTGTAAGAGCGTTGCTGCTGGGCGTTAGTTGGTAATCCCTAGGTTTGATTATGTTACTTTTAAGGCATTTTCATTTATTTTTTCTTAATATATTTTTTTCTTAAAAAAATTTAAATTGATTTATTTTAAATATTTCTTTGTAAATAACCTGTTCAAATTTAATGTGATAATTGTTTTGTTAAATTTACTATATATGTATAGCGAATTTTGTATATTTTTATGTAGTTTTCCCTCACTTTTAAATAAACTTAACTTCACGCTTTATCCCTAGCGGGGTAGTCAGAGAGAACGGAGTGCCCAATGCTACGGTCTCTACATACCACTTTCGCCTCGTCCACTTTTAAATTTTTATAACATTTGTAAAATATAAATCAAATTCTGTTGAGCAGCAGTTAAAAAAAAACAAACTGCTAACAATTCCTATATCAGAATACACAATGTCCTTAAATGTTATTATTTTTGCCAAATTATTTTTTGATTTGGAATATTATGTATAAATGAAAATAAAAAGTACCAAAAAGAAAATCAATGTAAATGTGATTAATTCTTATTTGGAGTTTGTCCTACATACATATTATAAGACGTTTTTCTTCAATAACTTTATAACTTGTGTATTGCTAAATAATATGTTTCAAAAACTGAATAAACGTGAGTCGGACTCCCGCACGAAGTGTTCCGTACGTTATATAAAAAACCGCCAAAATAATCACATTTGTTTTACCAGAATCACTTTAATATTTGTTTTATTCTGTTTTTTAAATTTTTGTAACAATTGCAAAAAAATCACGGTTCATGAGATACAGCCTAATGACAGATGGACAGACAGACAGCGAAATCTTAGTAGGGTCCGCCCTTTGCCTATGGGACCCTAAAAAAGGTAATCTATATAATTAGATAAAAAAATTGGGAAGCTCAAATAAGTTTAAATTGAACTGTACTCTTAATACAATTTGACCTTTCGCCATCTAACTTGAAGGAAAACTTAATTATGGCACTCAGATAAACAAAGTGTTTCCAGTACACATTGTGAATATTGTAAGAATAATAAACATAACACCGTCATGGCGTAGTGGTACAGAGTGTGACTGTAAGCATGAGGGTTACGGGTTCGATTGTTGAGAGAATAATTTATTTCCACTCCTTCTGGTAATAAGGCCAAGTGCGGCGTTGAGCGCGGCCCCTCAAACGCCTCGAAAATTCGGCGAAAAGTGGAGAACGGAGTGTTCCCTTTGCCTATTCTGCTATATCGTGAAACTAAAAACGCAAATAAACGCAGAGTTACATAAGTATATTGCATTTTATCAAATTTATAAAGGAAGATGCAGCATTACTTAACTTTAAACATGACAATTGCAGTTTTAAATTTCAATTTTAAATACAAAAAATCTGTGCCAATACTTATTTTTCTTTTATATATTTTGTGTATATTAGTCGATCTGAATTTTATTTTACATGAGATAAAAGTATTAAAAAAATCTTTATAAAATATAATATTTTCAATCATTGGACATTTTCATTTTCTCACTGTGATAATAACACAACAGTGGCGTTGAGTTTCGCCACTCAACTTGCAATGTTTCGAAAAGTCGGCGAAAAAAGGAACGGAGTATCTTAACACTAGTCTCCCTCTGCCTAACCTGCTATATGTGGAGCGGAAGGCTAAAAAATAGAAAAAAAACCGATCTCTGCACAATTGAAAAAATAATGAAAAGTAAACAAGACGTACTGAAGATTAAAAGCATTGTTTATCTTCTGCTAAAACAGGTATTTAATTGACAAGGGTTCAATTGGTAGGTACTTTAGTATGAAAGGGTCCATCCTTTTATCTTTTCTAACATCGGCTAGTATAACATTCATTAGATATTGATACTGCTATATTAGGCCGTAACTGTGAACGCGAAGATCGTGGGTTCGATTTCGTTCAAGGAAATTAATCACGCAATGTCTCAAAAATTCAGAAGTGGTGACAATGTCTTTACACTAAATTCCCTCTCCCTACCCTGCTTTATGCGGGATACAGCGTGAAGCTGAAAACAGATATATATAGTTATAAAAAAATATTACTCGGTATTAGTACGACTTCAAGAGTTTTTTTCACCCAGGTGAGAATTGTATTGTCACTATAAAAATATATAGACCATTTTTTTTATGTTGCAAATATCCATGCGATATTTTATTTAAAAAATGTATGAATCACATTTTCGTTTTTAGTTTCATTCTTCAAATGACATACAACTGCTGTTATTATTCAGATATTTTATTTTGAGAGCTTCACGCTTTTTCCCGCGTACAGTATGGTAGTAAGAGTGTGACTGTAATCGCGATTGGTTGTAGGTTCGATTCCCACTCGAGGAAATGAAATATTTAATATTTTTCATTTCTTCGCTCACATATCGAGGCAAAACGCAACGTCGAGTTCTGCCACTCAATAAGCAATACCTCGAAAATTCGGTGGAAAGTGAAGAGTGGAGAGTCTCAACACTAGACTCTCCGCCTATCCTACGAAATGCAGGATATAGCGTGAAATTAAAAAAAGTCTTAACCGTCTAGTTAGGTCTACGGATATATGAATACATATAACAATAATAGATTCCATATAATAGCCTGTAACTTTCTTAACATAAAAGAGTTCACCTTGAAGCAGAACCTACATAAATGGACTATTACTTTCATTCTTTACACTCAGATTTTACTCGTACAAAGGATAAAAATAGAAAATTTAGACTTACTTAGAACTCGGCGCCTTTAGATGTTGAAAAGAAACTATTATTATGGCTATTTTAGTTCGATTTGGTCGTAGAATGATGAAAAAAGTGGTAGCAGATTCGAATACTATTGAGGGAATATTGTAATTTCAATAGGTGTTATATTATAAAGGATAATATAGAGCAAGCAGGCTTACTCCACTTTATATCCAATTTTCGATACATTCCGTGTTGAATGGCGGAACTTAACGCCGTCTTTTTTTACTGAAAAATCGAAAATTGACGCGTTTACAATCAGTCACCGTACCGCTGCCTAACGACAGTGTCTAATAAATAATAGATTTATATAAAATTAAAAACAATGACTTATTAAATTATTTAGTTTCACGTTGTGTCCCGTGTGCTATGTGGCGGAACTCAACGCCGCGCTTTTTTTATAAAATTTATATAAGTGCTCTTGATGTTCATTCGGGAAGCTAATGAGTGTTGTAAATTATATTTTAATTTCGGCTCTCTTGAACAGAAGTGCTTGTAAACGCCTTATTTGAATGAAATATATTTAGATTTTGATTTTCTTACGTAAATTAAAGTAAACAAAGTGTTATAAGTGATTTTACGCTTCACATTGTATTCTGCAAATAGGGCACACAGAGAACAATTAGTGTTAAGGCACTCAGTTGTCCATTTAAAAAATTAAAAGATAAAATGACCACAGCCGTATTTTTATAAGGAATTAAAACTTATAAAAAAAAAGAGATATCCAATAATAAAAATGTCAAACATTTCTGAATACTCCAATACCAAAGAGCTTTTGAATTTAGTTCACGCCGTCAGTAATAATATTAGATCGGGGGACAGCATGCAAATCAACCGTCCGAGCTGGTAAATGCCGAGAAATACTAACTTGGATTCTCACTTTGGGTCGAAGAGATGGTTGAATTTAGTCCCTTAGTTTATATTTGGACATTGATTTGAAATGGCGGTCGTTTTGTTGTCAATGTAAATAAAAGGTCCAAAAGCTTCGTCAGGCTCATCGTGATAGATTTGGGGTTCGATTCTCATTTGAGGAATTTAGTATTTTCTTTGAAATACATATTTAGTATTTACTTTTTCTCGCTTTGGCAACAAGATCTGGTTTCTTCATCATTTACTATGAACTCATAAACTAGATACCCGTTTTGGATAGACCATCTGTGGCATTACCCACAGATGAAGATCGTGAATAGCGTTTTCCGAAAAGCATAGACACTTTATATAGATTTCTTTTTTAATTTTCATTAATCAAAAACATTACAATACTTACTTAGATGTTTGTATTGTTACACAAACGGCTCGACGATATTGAGGTTTGAGAATCACTCGCGGGATTCAAAATCGATGCCTACGAAACTACTCGACATGTTCTAACGTGCTTAGTTTTCGAAATATTTGGCTGGTCAATCTTCCCCTAAATGATAATTGATTATGGATTACTTCAAAATTTTGGGAATCTGGTATAAATTATACGCGTTATCCGAATATTAGTTATTAATTCCTATGAATAATAAAAAAAGAAAATATATTGATTTGAAATATATAATTTTGTGTATGTCTAATTATTCTGTTAATAGCTATGAGCTGGAAGTACGGTGTTAAGTTATCCGATGTTCAACAATCTTATTTCTAATCGTACCTACTATAATAATACAAAAAGCAACCTCATAGATTTCCCTTTGCTACGCGGAACCATATGATGTGATGATCAAAGGGAACCTAGTGTTGTTTCTTACTTTACATAAACTTACTATCGTGTTTACATCCAGACGCTGTCCTAAACGGACCGACAGCCTCTTTAATAATGGATAGCTATAACATTATATAATTTACTTAAACAAAAATTATATTATCATTATCCTCGCCGCTTACTATAAAAAATGTCCCTACAAACTACAAAAATCATTTGAATTACAATGTAGGTACGTACATACACACTTATCTCGTAAACAAGCACTTCTCTAAATAAAAGGCGAAAGTAAAATTTCAACGCTATTTATTATTTCCTCCGCATCCTGTACTACGTAATATACCGCAGAGTACGAACGTAGCGTCCGTTCCAGGGAAACAAATCTAGAAATGTTACTTCAACATTAAATAAAATTAGTTTTTTTTTTACATTTTTAATTTTTTTCCGCATTTAGCAGGGCAGGTACAAATTAAACATAGTGTTAAGATTCATTCCATTCCATGTTGAATTGCAGAACTCAACGCCGCATCTAAAAGTGGCGTTGAGAAAAGGCACCTTGGTGAATAATCACTAAGGTGAATCATGAAAAAATCCTGTATTAATGTCGTCATTCCGATGTACTTCCAATAAACAAATTTAGTCATAAATAATAATCGATAAATTAAATTAACTAATTGTTAAAATTAGATAATTGATAAAGGTATGTAATCAATTTAATAAAAAATATATTAAAATGTGGTTTCGTGGGACACCAGGTAGGAACGAAGTTCCTTCGGCTAATGTAGAATCGACACAAATTGCAAAAAAATGTCGTGCTCAATTTTATGTAGGTTTACTTGATTTTTCTCTTAAATTTTGCTGATTAGTTTTTATTTAAGTACAAGAAAGTATTTAGAAAATTCAGTATTTTAGGAAATAATAAATATATATAAAGAGGGAGAAAGAGAAAGGTATTATACACTACTCGTCTGTGTATGCGACTGTCGCGCCTGCGCACGTCTCATTTAACGGTTTTATTCCACGCATTTTTCTTACGGTTTTACTATCACATTTTTTTCAGTTCGGTCACGCAGCGAAATTCCTATCCCTTCCAAGCCTGCCGTAAGGAACTTCGTTCCAATAATAAATTACTTAAAATAAAAAAAACATCGTAATTCAAATTATCAACTAAAATAACAAAATATATCACTAAAATAACAAGATAAAAGAGAAGGGATGAGAGAACGAAAAGAAAGAGGGAGAAAGACTATCGCGCCTGCGCACGTCTCATTTAATGGTTTTATTCCACGCATTTTTCTTACGGTTTTACTATCACATTTTTTTTAGTTCGGTCACGCAGCGAAATCCCTATGCCTTCCAAGCCTGCCGTAAGGAACTTCGTTCCAATATACTGTGTGATAGGCAAAAAGAACCTAGAAACATAACCTTTTTGAGAAGCATTATGTGTATATTATCATTTTCCACCTCTGGAAAAATCTCAACACTCAACATGCAATGTCTCAAAATTATCTTAAATCTAGCTTCCTTTTGAGCGTGTTTGCAGGAAAACGAGTGAAGCAACGTGTTACATAAGCCTGACCGAAACAAAAGTCAACATTATCATAAAAGAAAATATTCCCTTGCTAATGTAACTTCTAAAATGGGAAATGAGATATGAATAAAATTAATGAACAAATATATTACATTTCATGAGAAATCCTTCTAGAGATCGTAATTTTAACTTTATACGCTTTCACCGAACCCGTGGCCTAATTAACTGTAGAGCAGTACAAGATAGATAGTAGATTCAAATCTAGTAAAGACAAAAATGTTGTTTATAATACCTTATATATTTATATTTTTAGTTATTTTAAATAAAACTTTGCCTCGACATTAGAGCGAAGAAATTGAAATATTAAATTATTTCCTCGAATGGGAATAGAACCCAACCCTAACGCTCCCTGTGCTCCACGACTGACCTCACATGAATCCTTTATATAGTATAAAACAAAGTACGGCTCAATGATATAACTGAATATATTTTAATGTAGTTTTCACGAATAGAGTAATTCAAAAGTATGGATTATTTGTGTAATAGGTACATGATTATTATATCGAAATGGAATGAAAGATACTGCCAGTGGTGCAATCTAAATATATTACGAAACAAGTTTTTCTTATTATATTTTTTCTATACTTTTCTAATTCATCAATTACTATCCAAGACAAAAAATGTTTTAATTAGAACCAGTAGTTTCTGAGATTAGCGCGTTCAACTAAACGAGCTCTTGCAATTTTTAATATTAGCATACATATAATCTTGTTTATTATTTAAGAAATTAATATAATAGAAGTTAATATAACACATTAAGTACTGTTTAATTGACATTAAATTACTATAAAAGTAAACATTAAGATTTAATATCAGTGTTATGCTAATCGGTCACTCTGAGTGCCGCTGAAAGTTTTCCTTTGAATACGAAGTTTAATATTACAAATGTTTGTTGTTTCGTTTCAAATTAAAGAATGCTAACAACAAATAATACATAAAAGTATTATCTATATAATGTTTTTGTTGTAACGGAAAAACTTATTTAAGGAAATTAGTTTTTATTATTTGAGGCCGATAGAGCACAAAGGCACAAGCATGCGACCAGAAACGCGAGGGTGTGTGTGGGTTCGGTTCCCACTCGAGAAAATTAAATATTTAATGCTATCATCTCCTCGTTCTGTTACACAAGTGTTGAGTTCCACCACTCAACACGAAATGCGTACAGATTTCGCCAGAAAATGGGGGATGGAAATGTCTTAATGATAACGGAGAGTCTTACCACAAGGTCCCCAGATTCTTTTTGCTCTTTCAATTATTATTTAATTATTCAGGCATACAATGCTTTACTAGATAGTATAACCTAACGCCGCTTTTTATCAAACTGAACTTAAAACAAGGTAACAACTAAGGTAACCATAATAAACATGTAATACACAAAAATATATATTAAAACACTGAGGCCGTAGTGGCGCAGCGGCACAAGGGTGTGTGATTGTGGGTTCGATCCCCACTCGAAGAAGTGAAATATTTATTTACGTTTATAATACCTGGTGACGAAGTAGAGCACGGCTTTGAGTTCTGTCACTCAACACGCAATGCCAACAGAATTCAGCAGAAAGTGAGGAATGAAGTGTCTTAACACTAGGTTACGTCTGCCTACCCTGTTGTGTGCGGGATACAGTGTGAAGCTGATTTATTTATTTTATTTTTAAAACATTAAACCAAATTCTAACTGTCACATATAATATGCGAAAAATAAATAAATAAAATCTCGTTCATGTTATTTAAATTTACCCTTTAGATAATATAAAACAATAATCCTTTCGCTAGCTCCAGTAGTGTTTACTCACTCGGTTAAAACGAAATGGTTAGCTTGTTTTAACATTAAATTAAATTGGCCAAATGAGATTTATATAAAATTTGTATTATATTTTAGATCTATTGTGGAATTGTGGTTGGGTGTCTAACAGTGTATGTGAATTCGATCTCTCGAGGATATGTTTACATTGATCACGTGGCTTTGCCCGCTTAAACTTGTTCTTATTTATATTGTAGCCAAATTATACAACGTTTTTTACATAAATTGTAGCATGTGTTATTCCATTTAATAACCTATATTATGATAATGTTTCATCTAAATTAGTTCAGTAGTTTTTTGCGTTGAATGTGGTGAAAGCGTAATGTTTTTAAATTTTTCCTATTTCCTTTCCGTCATGTTTCATAAAATAGGTAAGTAAAGGATAACGGAGAGGTTTAACATTAGAATGACTTTAACCATAGGTTCAATTCCCACTTTCATTTTCATTTCCTGGTAACGAGGCAAAGCCTTCAGATTTCGTTGGAAAGTGGGAAATAGAATTGGCATATTGGCAAGTATCTAAATACCAGGTTCCCAGCCATGAGCGGCATACTGCGTGAAGACATAAGAAAAAAATAATATTTTTATAACCACATTAGCTAGTTACAAGTGTTACTTAAGCAATATTGTAACGATAGTTTCGTTACAACCACAAGTTAAAATATATATTTCAGTATATTGTTACTTGGTGACTTACTTTAATTAGATTAAAATAGACTACGGAGAGCGATTGACTGTAAACGATTGTAGGTTCGATTCTAAGCTCGGGGAAATGAATTGGCTTGATTTTCACTTAAAAGTTACGGCGCTAAACTCCGGCAATTTTAGAAATTCAAAAATATTATGTGTTAATCACGTAACACAGCTCTCTATCAAGCTAGATGAAAAAAATAATACCTTTTTTAAGTATACCCACCTCCCGAAATCGAAATCGAACCTACAACTAGCCAATATAATCAAAGCCCCATTCTACGACAGTGTCAAGGTAACTTGTATATAATATATTCGTCTTGCCAAAGTTAGTATCGCGTCAGTAAATTACTTACCCCTTCTTCGTGTTCATATTTACTTAAGTTGTTTGAACAGTGTGAATTTCATACTTGCGTCTATGAAATCGTATTACTCGTAAGTATAGTCGGTAGGTGAGTTGTGACAGTGTAAATATTTTAAATGATCATGTTTAAAGCGTAATTGTTTTGTTATTT